>APFE030603031.1:0-46040 GCA_000404065.3 Pinus taeda | reverse complement strand
CACACATGAACACCATGATATAAGGTGGAAACCCAATGTGGGTGAAAACCACCTGCTACAAGTCATCTCAATCTTCTTCTTAATAAGAAAATCCTTTTATAATATTTCTGTACTGGTGCAGTCTTATACCAGTATAAATTATTTATAGGATTTCTAACAAGTTAAAAATTGGGCATTCCGATCCTTGGACCTAGCAAGATTGTTATTACTCAAATTGGTTCTCCAAGGCTTACCAATATACCAAAGTTGAGTACTTGTCTTCCCAAAAATATTCTTCAGAGAAATAATATCTGAATTTGAGGAATTCTTGTGGCGTGGCACAAATCAAGCCAAGAAATGGGTGCTAGTGGCATGGGAGAAACTATGCATCCAAAAATTGGTTGTCGAGTTAGGCTTAAGAGACTCGAAGATCCTGAATAAAGTGTTGGGGACTAAATCAAGGTCACATTGTATTCAAAGAGGGAAGGAGCTCTAGAAGTAAATATGGGACAAGTAGTATAGTAACTCCTCTTCCCAATATGATAAATTGTGGACCACAATTTTCCCTACGGGGTGTTTTATCTAGAACTTGGCTCAAACAAATAAGAGTCTAGTGCAAGACCATGCCTTTTGGGAAATAAGGAAGGTGCATAAAACCTTATTTTAGAAAGATGAATGGAAAAAAATCCCTCTTATGGGAGATAGGGAAGACCTTCGAGATCTGAGAACATTTACCATGAATCATCAAGACATGAAGGTAGCAGATTTCTAGAAAACAAACCAAAACTCCTCACTTTGGAGGGAGTGGAAAACTAAGGAAGATTGGACATAACACCAAGACATGCTTCCATGGCTTTCTTTGGCCCAAGAGATACAAGAGCGCAAAATTCATGTCACACATGATCAGGATAAACTCCATTGGGGATATCAAATCAAAGGAATGTTTACACTTAAAGAAGCTTATTCTCTATTGGATGGTCATCAAAACATGCCAAGAGAGGATTTATGGAGGAGATATAGACTAGTGAATTTTGGAATAAGGTGGATCATTTTCTATGGATAATATGGAGGAAATTACTTACATGGGTTCATATTCGTAGAAAGGGACCTTCCTTGTGCCACCTATGCGGAAACTAGGAAGAAAACATGGAACATCTCCTAAATTCATGTTCATACACTGACTCTATTTGGTCTCAAGTGCATTCTCTCTTTGGCCACCTTAACTACAATCCTGACAGTCTGGTAGAATCTTTGGAATAATGGGGCTAAAATATTTTCAACAACTCGATGGTCAACCAAGCATGGATCTTGGTGGGGGGATTTGCACTATGGGAATTATGGTAGGAATGGAATAGGAGGATATTTAAGAACCAAAAGGAAAATATTGATATTGTATCGTATATTATCAAATAGAATATCAAAGAAATAATCCTTTCGAAACCTTGGTCCCTAAAAGATTGGAAGGAAAATAATTAAGAGGCTGAGATATTGATCAAATTAGATATCTCCCAGGCAATGATAGCCCACTTGGTGCTGAAGTCGTCTTCTCCTCAAATATCCTCACACACATTCTTCTCTCCCCACCAGTGGGATTCTTAATGCCTAATTTTGATGGAGCTTCCAAAGGGAGCCTTGGGCCAATAGGTTATGGGGGGGATTTTTAGGTATTGTAACAAGAATTCTTTGATTCTATATACATATACTTGCGGAACAACACGCAATAACGTGGAATTTTTTTGGCTCTAGAAAGGGGTCTACATTTGGCTATTGAAGCAAGCTAATCCAAGCTACAAATTGAATGATATTCCCAACTAGTGATCTCTTCAATCTATAAAATAATTAATGACACTTATATATTCAAACTAGCCAAGAGTTAGAGAGTCGAGTTTCTTATCTTTGATATTGAGGGGATGTTCCTTTCCATCAACTATGTAATAAATTCATACACGAGGAGAACAAGAAACAAGGAAGTTGATTTTCTTGCTAATCTGGGGTGCGAGGATAAATACCTATGCCTGAAATCAATCTGGTCAATGGAAGAACGCACAAGTTGGATTGAGTCTCTGTAATCCATTTTGGATGATGACAAAAAATCCTTGATTGGTGTGATAACTGATGAAATGGGAGGGGTTTGGGGACAAGTTTACCACCCAGTAAATGAGCGTATAATAAATGTAGGGAGTGACATGTCCATTTCCCTGCATGCACAAGCATGAAAAATTCAAATATGAAGGTAGGCATGGAATATGGCCCTCAAAATTTCAGTTTGGGATTTGTTACCATGTCACAACGTCGAGCCGAAGCGAGGGCGAGAAGGGGGGCGGAATCTTGGTTCCCCACCACAAGAGGGATGTCTCAAAAAAATTGTGACATTCTTGGAGTCTAATCATGAATGCTAGTCGATAATTTAGGGAAATTCTAAATTTTCCATTCTTAGTGTGATTTTCGTGGAAAATTCTCTCAGTTGGCCTTTATTTTTTATTTTCTTGGGCACGAGCTCTGCATCGGAGCTAAGGAGAATTCGGTGCTTGGAGTCAGTAGAGGGGTGGTTTTATTGCATTATATGGTGTCTATCATATGAATTCTCCTCTATTAATTGTGATGTGTGTGTTTACTTCAGCCATACAGTCTTCGAGATCTAAATTTACAATGACCGTCCAATAATGTCTAGAGGCTCGACCAGAATGTGCTCAGGAACATGTTATTTTGATAATATAATGGTCTGAGAGATTCCAAAATCTACCCACACTCATTCAAAGAAGAGTTTGGAAATTTCCTCCACTGTGATACTCTTTTTGCAAGCCGCCAATATAGCCATCTTAGAAAAATTATCCACGGCCACAAATACATAGGCATTTCCATGCTTGGTAGAAGGGAGGCTAGATAAATAATCCATGGAGATGGATTCGCAAGGATGGTTGGGAGTAGGATGAGGAGTGTGCAACCCTTTATTTATTATTATTGGCTTGGTAATCACATAGGAAATTCATGATTTGATAAATTTTCCAACATCTTGTTGAAAACTTGGCCAATAAAAATACTTTTTTAGTACATCCACAATTTTCTCCACACCAAAGTCTCGCGCAACCCACCTGTACTGAAACTCCCAAATCAATTTGGCATGCTTACTTGAAGGAATGAAAAGGTGGCCCAGGTAGCATAATATTACATTCTAGAGGTGGAAATATGGAACTTTATTGCCATCCACTAGCTTTTGTTATGTGGCGACAAACCCTGGATCATTCTTGTACAATTATGGTGATCCACAGGTCTCGTGGCCACAAGAGTTTAGAACAATAGTTAGTGCTACAATTGGGGGCTGACTGAGGAAATATGAAACATAATTGGTGTTGCCCTTATTCTATTTAATTTTCAAGTGAAATTGTTGTAGATATGTATACCACTTCTAATGGCGATCATTTTGCAACTTCCCTTGTGTTTGTATAAACTAAAGAGGTCGGTGATTTGTGTGGATGATTGTCTCCTTCCCCATAACGTAATTTTTCCATTCTCCGCAAGCATGCATGATAGAATACATCTCTTTATCATAGGTGGGGTTATTTTGAATTATATCAGAAAGTGTCTCACTGTGATAGACGACTAGATGCCCTTGCTGGGTGAGAAATGCACCAATAGCATATTCAAAGGCATCTGTCTTCATTTAAAATGGTTGTTGCAAGTTTGGCAATGTGAGAACATGTGCAAAGCAGAGGCGATGCTTCAGCTGAACGAATGCCTTTTGTTTGGACTCAGACCAGGAAAACTATCCTTTTACTCTGCCCGTGGTAACCTAACTCAAAGACCAAGCGATATGGGAGAATCCCAACATGAACCTCTGATAAAAATTGGCACGAACCAAAAAGTTGTGAAACTCTATTAGAGTGGTCAAGGCTGGCCAATCCAAAATGAATTGGATCTTAGCTAGATCCACATGCATGCCTTTCTCATCTATGACGTAAACCAAATATTGGACCTAGGTCATGCCAAAGGTGCATTTCTCCAGGTTGGAACATAGTTTGTGTTTCCACAGGGTTTGAAGGACCTACCAAATATGTTGCAAGTGCTCTTCCCAACTCTTGCTGAAGATAAGAATACCATCTAGATATAAGAACACAAACAAGTTGGTGAAGGGCCACAAGATGTCATCCATCAACCTCATAAAATTAGCAAGGAAATTTTTCAACCCAAAAGGCATGAACAAGCATTCAAAAATGTCCTCCTTGGATTTGAAGGTGTTCTTCCATACATCAGTGGGCTCTATTTGAACTTAGCAATAGCCAGAATTTAGGTCGATCTTGTTGAAATACTTGGCCCCTTTGAGCTAGTCAAGAAGGTCATCAATCCGCGTGATTAGATACCTTTTCTTGACAATGATTTTGTTTAGTTCCCGATAATCAATGCAAAGCCTCTTGGTCCCATCCTTTTTCTATAAAAATACAATCAAGCTCCCACAATGTGAGGAATTTGGTCAAATGTGCCCTTTTTGTAGCAGCTCCCAGTTCTACTGCTTGGTCTCTTCATTTTCCAGAATGGAGTGACAATATATCGACCATTGGGTAGAGGTGCTTCAAGGGTCAGATCAATTGAGTGCTTGACATGGCAGTGAAAGGGAACCCCTATGGGTGAGGAAAATATGTCCCTATATTATTCCATGACCTTATGCACCCACATCTGCTGCATAGAGGAACCCTTCTAGGGGCCCATGGATGTGGCCACGATCTTCCCCTTACTTTGAGAACAAAAAAAAAAAATTCCCATTCTAGGAGATGATCTTACTACATTGCTTAGTAGATATAAAATATATGGAAGTAGGAAGGGCTACCTCTGGTATCCTATATAATTTATTTCCTAAAGTAATAATAACAATGAGAGTCCTAGACTCATACATAGCATAACACTTCCACAAGTATGGTTGGCCTAATAATACATCGCAAACTTCGAGAGGAGAAATGTTACACAATACCTCATTTTTGAAGGCTTTGATATTGTAGGGAATATAACACTACTAGTTGACGCAAATATATCATCCTTGGTGGAGCGACTCAATGGTGTATGGTTGCAGGTGTGGCACGGTCATTAGGCCCAACCGCTTAATGACCTCTACTAATATGAGGTTATTTTAGCTCCTGTTGTCAACAATGAACTTTAGCAGGGACCCCTTCACCCACATCTATGAGTGGAAGAGATGCCCCACTTGCTCTGGATCTTCATGCTTGACCTTTTGCACCTTGGTGGTGGAAATGGTGGTGTTGGTATTTGTATCAATAATCTACTTCCCTTTGTCATTCCCCCTATCGAGGTTTGAATCAAACTAAGAGCAAGCATCTGATTCCAAAGCCTTCAGCTCAACCACCAGGCACTGTTTGGTGTGACACTCACTTGTGTTGTGAGTGGGGCTCTTGTGGAACTCACACCACTTCCCTGTGTCCTTCTTCATCTTCGTGGTGTTAATCTTTGCTGGAAGCTTCGATGTGTTTTTCTAGGTCACCTTGCCTTTTATTTTTCCTTTGCTCTATTGTTTGGGGGTGCATTTTCCTTCCTTTAGATTCACAGATCCAATGTATTTCTTCTTCTGTTTAAATTTGTACTCGATCTTGACAACGTATCAGTATGTGACGCCAAGTGAGGAGATGTCCATGAACTCCATCTCATCCTGGATGTATTTTTTGTATATAGTCATGGTACTTGAGTACCATATGTCGCTCAGAATCCTTGATACCCAACTTTGTGTGGAGGGTATGAAAGATATTTGTGAACTTCGACGTGTCTTGGTCCCTTCCCTATCGCAGTGTGGTCCATTTTATGTACTTATCTTCATAGCTCTCGATAGTGAAATATTGCTCCTTGATGACATCACAGAAATAATTCCAAGTGGGTTTGACTAAAAATAGTGAGGGTTCCCTCACATCTTGCTGCTCATAGTAGGTTTCTCACTAGTCCTTGACATGGGGGCAGCTTTGAGGAGTGCAAAAGTGATCTTTTCCCTATTGGAAACGTCATGAACCAAAAAGTATCCTTCCAATAGATTTAGCCATTTATCTATAACATCTGAACCTATCTAGCCTTCAAATATGGGAATGTCAAAGTTGACTTGTACCTTAAAGGGAGTGGCACCTTCAAGGTGGATCTATGATGAATATATGTCACCAATGGGCATCTGCCGAAAGGTCTAGGAAAAGTTGTCAATCATCTTGTTCCTTTGTCGCTCGGGGGCTTCTTCAAGCAAGATTTTGAAAATATTTCATGCTCCCCCATCTTTCTTTTCTTCCACCATGGGAGGCCATTAGGGTTGGTGAGGCTAGTCTTGTAAAGGTTCAACTAGTTCAAGCCATAACTCCTTATACCCTAACCTCGTTGGAGAGATGCACAAAAAATAGGGAAAGAGCAGACCACTTTGATACCATTGATATAGATTTATGAAGGAAAAAAATGAAATACAGATACAAACATAAACATTGAGCTACAATGAAAACAAAATTTCAATTCATTAATAACAAAGTACTATAATTTGTTTACATGTAGAATAGAAATAAACTAGCTCAAGTGATGGCATCTTATCTCCAAGAAGAGATGTGTGGCTACATGCCTTCTGAACTATTTTAAAATGAGACTCAAAGGCCTATTTATTATTAAGAAATAATGGAAAACCCTAAACATCCAAAAATCTAACCCTAGTAGATGAAGCGCCAAAAGTCTATGGGCCCCATTGGGGTAAATTGATACATAAACTTCCCGGGGTCGTAACTTTGGCATATGATATCTGTTTGACGCTTACAATAACTCGTTAGAAAGATCTATTCAAGGAATACAAATTTTTATTAAAAACTTGTGCCACGAGCAATGGGTTTTCCAGTTTTCCAAAAAAAAATGTCGTTTAGGGCCTCAAAATGGCTCCAGAAGTTCAGGACCCAAAAAAATGCCAAAAATAGTAAATTGTGCTACAATTAAGGAAACTAAAAAAAAACAATGTTGGGGGTCCAAGTGGAATAGGTGGGTGGAAACTGATATCCACCTGGATCAAGATCACCCTATTGGTAAGAATGAGGTTTAACATGTTTGTCGTACTGAGATTTGACTTGATGCTTGTGAGATTTGAGAGATAGTGCAACATCACAATGAGTTTCATCTAAGTTATGGAGTGACAAAAAATGATCCTCTTCTATAGAGGTATCATGTAGGAGTTCAAAAATGAGTTTCAGTGATGGGATATGACACTCGATAGGGATAATTGCTTCCAAGCCATAAACTAATTGAAACAATGTGAATCATGTAGCAGTCTTTACTAAGGTTCAATATGCCCATAGCACAAAATATAAAATTCTATCCCAACTGGTTTTGTGATTGCCTACTAACCAAAATATCATGGTATTGATGATACCATTTACAACTTCGACTTGGCCATTAACCTGTGGGTAATAGGAAGATTGATCTTGGTGAAAACCAAGCATATAAGTTAAGTTAGACATCATATGATTTTGAAAGTGAGATCCATACTCTATAATGATGGTGTGAGGTACACCAAACTTGAAGATTACCTAGTTAAACAAGAATAATGTGGAAGTTTCACCACCATCCTTGAAAGTAGGGATGGATTTAGCCCTCTTGGTGAATTAATCGACGATAAAAACAATGTAATTGTGATCATTTGCTGAAGTGGGATTGAAAGTGATCAAGTAAATTCCCCATTTTGAAAATGGACCAATAGTAACTATTAGGTGAAGAGGTGTAGGGGGTGTTTGCATTTTCTTGGTAAAAAATTGGCAAGGATGACACTACTTGACCACGGTAAAACAATATTTGAAAATAAATGACCAATAGTATCTAACACGCAGGATTATCTAGGTAGTAGCCATGCCCAAAAGATGATCACCGCGTGCCCAAGCATGCCAATCATTTATAACATGCTCTACTTCATCATGAGTAAGATATCACCAAAGAATAGAATCAACACCACACCGATATAAATTATCATTAAGAACTAAGTAATGTTTCACGTGGTTGTGAATACGATGGCGATCATTATTCAATATATTTGGGCGGAAACATTGGGTTTGAAGATACAATATAATACCTCCATATAATAGGTCAGAAGAGTCGACCAGATACACACATTCATCTAGCATAGGATCATGGGATACTTCATCTAGATCGACTCAGAGAAGATCCAATAACAGTTCAACAAACACCAAATACTTTTTTGATTTTGCGGTGATGAACACAAGATCAAATTCCTAGAGTATAACGATCCACTTCAAATAATTTCCTCCACTTATTTGATGATATAGAATGTATCTCATAGGGTTCTCTAGAGAAATTACAGTTGTCTAGCATAAGATTAGGTAGTGTCAGAATTGGCTGACAACAAAGAGTATTTCTAGATAAAGTTTCTCTATATGTGAGTATTTAAGTTCAAGCCCAATGAGGCCCTTGGAAAGATAAAAATCACATGCTCTCTATGAGTGTCATCTTCTTGAACAAGCAACATACTTATAGAGGATGGTAATGCTGCAATATATAATGAAAATTCGCACGTGTAGTGAGGAGGGCTCAATAATGGTGCAGAAGCTAAAGCCTTTTTCAAGGCGTCAAATGATCTCAGAGCTCGATCATCCCACAAAAAAGGAAATCCTTTCTTTAATAAGTGAATGAATCCTTTCATAATTTATGTATAGTTAATGACAAAATGTCGTAAGAAGTTTTCCTTCCCCTACAAACGTTGGAGTTGAATAATGGATTATGGAGGTCGAAATTCAAGGATTGCCTCAACCTTAGTGGGATCAACCTGAATCTCTTGTTTTTTTAAATATGAAACTTAGGAGGCAGCTAGACTCGACAAAGAAAACACACTTGTGCATATTTGGAAAAATGTGATAAAATCGACACCTTAGAAAAATAGCTCGAAGAACAGCTAGGTGATCGGAACGACATTTTGAGTGAGCAGTAAGGTAATCCAAATAGGCCTACACAATTTGTATACTATCATGGAAGGCATAGTCCATAGCCATTTGAAAAGTTTCCCACACATTCTTAAGACCAAAGGGAAGCTTGCAATAAGAAAATGTACCCCATCGATAGATAAAAGAAGTCTTGTGTTGATTGGTTGGCTTAATAGTGATTTGGTTGTAGCCAAAGAAACTTTCCATAAAGGAGAAATCATGGAAACCAGTGTAATTGTTGATAATTTGGTTAATGAAAGGTGTTAGATAATTATATTTTGGACAAGTGATATTCGAATTGTGGTAATCGACACAGATACAGATGGTTCCATGCTGCTTATTGACAGGGACTACGTTAGACTCCCATTCCGTTAATAGAACGAAGTAGATGAAATCAACTTTGAGTAACTTCTTAAATTGTGCCTTGATTGTAGCGGATTTACGAGGGTGGAATAATCTTAGTCATTACTGAATAATATTGGCTCCAACATATGCCTTAATATCATGCTCGAAAATAGAAGTGTATATGCCAGGAATTTCCTTATAAGACCAAGAAAAAAAGTTGCAGAACTCTTTCAAGAGATAGTTGAAGCTAGCAATCTCCTCTAGAGTGCAATTTTCTCCAATCTGTATGTTTTTCTTGACACATGTCTTGATTGAGATGTCGATAAGAATTGTTTTGGACAAGTTACATAAGTTTCCTTCCACATCTATCTCATGAATGGTTGTAAAATGGGAAGGTACAATCTTGGGGCGATCAACAGACATGATTTGTAAAGGATACATTCCCATTTTAGTTTGAAGAGAGATGAAGGCATGATGATGAACTCATCCCAAGGTGGCTTGGATAAAGACATGACTTCCATAATAGCCTTGTCAAAAGGAAATAAATCATCAAGAAGGTCAATAGAGGGAGGTGAAATGAGAGAGTTGGTGGTACCATTAGTCTGATCTAAATAAGATAGAGACTCATGGATAGCTTGATAAGTTAACTCAATAGGTGATAGGGGCATTTGGTCCCCAAAAGAATCAATGGTAGAAGGGGTTGGGAGGATCCAACGATCAGTATGTATATCAAAAATATTCGAGACCATTGAAATGGTCGGAGGAACCTTGGGTGGGAGAAGTGAGGAGGCATTCAATAGACTAGTACCAATGCTAACAAATGCGTCAAGAGGGCCACACACTAGAGGAACATTGTTGGCAGGTTGAAACTTGAGGGTGCAAAAAGAAAATTGATCCAAAGTGACAATTTTTCCTTAATGAGGGAAAGTGATAACTCAGAAGACATATGATAAAATGGATCATATTTATTAAGTCCAACTACGACCAAGAAGAAGATTGCAATCAAGCGAAAAATCTACATCTTCGATATCAAAAGATATAGTTTTTCCCCAAAGAGTGATGGGAAAACTAGGTAGATATCCTTTAGGAGTGAAGGTGTGGCCGTAAAAAACTTTCAAGGAATTTGACAGTGGGGATAAACTAGGTGAACCCAAGGTGAGCCAACAAGAAGTAGATATCACACATACTGAAGCACCTTCATCAATGATGGTGTAGTGGATGACTTTTTCCTTTTCTTGAACTTACACATCGAATTCAAGTTGATGGGAAAGGCAAGGTTTAACTTTCTCCATGTTAAAGACAACTAAACTGGAATCTTGAGCATTAACTCCACCTATGGATGTAAGGAAAGCCTTTTGTTTTATAGGAAAAGTTTGTAATACTTTGGGCGTGGACATGGCAGAAGGTGCATGTGCAAGGTCTTCTACAATATTATAGTTCTTTGTAGCATGAGCAGACAGATTGTGCATCGTACGACGAAGTGTCCCTTTGGCAAGATGAATCACATGGTCTAAAAATGGCCTCTTGATATGTAAATAATTAGGAGGATGCAGGGTGGTGCTTAACAAGGTGTACAAGGTGTCTGAGAAAGGGTTTCTATAATTTGTGGCATGGGTTTGTAAGTCAAATTCCTTAAAAGCATAGAAAGTCGACAATCATTCTCCAAAAGGATGGGGATGAGAACCACCATTTCCCCCTTCCTGGGGTTTGGGTGGGTTTGCAACAAGGTGTTTCTACTGTCGCTACTGCTACTGGGCAAGGAAAGGGTTATTAAGGACAACAAGGGTCCTAGAATCCTTCTAAGCAAGGAGATCGATATATTCCTATAAATGAGGAAATTTTGTAGTTCAAATGGTCCTCAATGCGGCTATTACAAGGAAACTTAACTTCTTTCTCTTGTCCTTTATCATATTTTGTAGTGACAAGGGCTTTCGGAGTCAAGGAATTCTGAATAGCTTACTACTTCTCAGAAGGAGCAGATATTTTCTTATTCTTCTTTTTCTTACCACTGGTTTATTACGTAGATTGTACAAAAATTAATTGCAGTGGTTAGAGGGATAGTAGGGTGGGCCATTGCAGTTGAAGTGGGAGATGCATTAATGGATAATTGAGTAGATTTCCCTCTAAACGAGTTTAAAATAGTTTTGTTCAAAGAAACAACGAGACTATCGGCATGCGAACCAAGATATTGAGTGGTAGGAGAATTTTAAGTTCGGGAATAATTAGGGATCAAGCCATCAAGGGTGATCGATTTCGAATAGATAATTTCAAGATGTTGGGTAGATCTAATGAATGGGTCTTCAGTGACTACTCTAGACATGGAAACATCCTTTGTGATGGCAGGTAAAAGCAATTTGCAGAACTAATCGACAAGTAGATAGCCTAGAATGGATGCCTTTACTAACCTCTATCATCTTCTCCATTAATGGATATGATTGGAGATATGGATGGAATTATTATGGCGCAAAGTAGTTAGTAATTATGTTCCAGTTTCATAACGGATTGGTATCTAAAAATGTTTAAGAAATTCCATGCTAAGAGTGTTAAATCTATCGATTGATGTGCGTGGTAATTCGATGTACCATTTAGCAACGTTCCCAGACATGGTACAAGGGAAAAGTCTAAGTCAAAAATTGTCGTCAATCATAGAATTGGAAAAACACAAAACATGGTATGTAGTGACATGTGTTGTTTGGTCGTCTCCCTATTTACCTTCAAACTTCAAAATGTCAGAAGGAATTTTGTGCGGGGTCAGAGTGATGGGCCTCTAAATTAGACATAAATTAAGGCCTATGCCTCTAATTTAAAACATAAATTAAGGCCTATGACCATCCTTCAACACATTAAACCTTTCTTTTTGCATTAGATAATTTATTTTTAACTTCAATATATTCATTAGGAAGGTTTATGAATAATTGAATATTTGTGCCTAATATTATTTATTTTTTGTGGAATAATATGAGAATATTGGGCAGATTATGAAGAGTTGGAGGAGGAGATAATTTAGGGACTTGTTCCCTACTACTGGAGGATCAATAATAAATAATAAGTCAACAAGATATTATGTAATTATGGCACAAATTGTGGAAATCCAATGATTGAGAAAATATAGGAATGTATTCCATTAATCAAGGGAGCAAATCCACTAATCAAGGGATTTCGGTGGGGAAATCTTCCTCCATTCATGGGGAATGATTCTTAATCATTTTTTATAAGTACCAAGTCGAATTTGCCTCTAGGGAATGATTGAGAAAATCTAGGAATGTGTTCCCTGCCATTTAATGCAAATTCCTAGTATTGGGGAGTAGATCCACTAATCAAGAGATTTTGGTGGGGAAAGCTTCCTCCATTCATGGGGAATGATTCCTAATCATTTTGTATAAGTACCAAGTCGAATTTGCCTCTAGATAGAGATTTTCATTAGTGTTATTGTGGAGAGAGCTTGTATTTTTGCAGCTCTATTGTATTTTCTTGCAGGGATGTAATTCTATTGATGAAAATAATGAAAATTGGTGTCATATTCAACTTCTAAATCTTGTTCTCCTCCATAGGTTTCTAAGTTTCCTTGGGCTTGGCCATCCCAGGAGCCTTAGAGCCCTTTTGTATGATTTTTTTTCCTTCTTTTCATTGCTTATTCACATGCATCTCTAGTTTTTATTTCTTTCTATTTTTGTATTTAGTATTAATGATTTGTTGTTGTAGGATTGATTTAAATGTTGATGTAAGTTCTTTTGCAGGATCACAAGAATTATTTCATCCTTGGAAAAGCTTTGGAAGTTCATAATAATCATTGAGTTGCTTGGATTAGTCTTCTTATTCCCAAATCTAGATTGTTCGACCTCCTTTTTAGCAAAGAACAATAAATTTATGCTATTTTTTAGAGCATGCTAACAAGCTTAAATAGACTTGATTCCACTTGCATTAGATCAAAAAAACATTCTTTTTCATAACAAAAATCACCCCATTGCATTTTCACTTGATTTGGTTAGGCATTTTTTAAATTTATTAGCCCACTAGTTCTCGAATTTCTAGATTTTTGACTAGTAATGTTTTTTGTTTTTTTCGAATGGGTTAACAAAGATATTTTTGAGTGATTCCACTTGGACATCCTAAGACATCCTATTTAATAATAAAAATTGTCCCATCCAATTTGGATTTAATTTTTTTGGTCATTCGATGAATTATAGTGAATATGTACATCCTGTACGAAACTTCTCCAAGCTTTTTGAGCAAATCCATCCATCTCCCAACTTTGGTTTTGAGTTTTGAGAAATCCTAGGAATTTTCTCACTCCATTCCATCCATCTACAACCTTCCCTAAGTCTTCCATCACCTCCAGCACCTTCCATTTTTCTCTCGGTTGTACCCTGTAGGTTTTAAGCGGATCCTGTAGGTTTCTAGTACATCCTATAGGTTTTCTTGAAATGGCTTGTTTTGAGGCCGAATTGAGAGAAAACCTCTAGAAAGTCACCAAAAGTCTCCCAAGAGTCTCCAACACCATCCAACCATCTCCTAACCCTTCCATACAACCTCCAATATCCTTAATTCACCTGCCACATCACCAAATGAAATTAGTTTGCATATTTGATTTTGCATGAAAAGACAAAAAGACAAAAACATATTTATTTCAGTCCCTTTACTTGCACATTAGTGTTGTTTGATGCTTCTTACTTCCATTCTTAGATATCAGCATTTGTTTCATGATAATTTAGCATTATTTCGAAGCATAGTTTCTTGGCAGTTAATTAGGAAATGGTGTGATTTAGCATTGAATTTTCGTCTCTTTCCTTGTACTTTCTTTCTTGCAATAGGTTAAGGTTCCATTTCGAACATTTCATTTTCTGCAATTAGTTTAGGATTTGACTTCAATACATGCACTCCATTACATCATGACAACAAAGGAAGGACACATTGTATGTCACACATATAATGCCGACACCTCTTAATTTTGTATGAACCCCGAGTTGATAATTAAATTCGGTAGCCTTGGGAGTTACAGCATTATTGTTGCAATACCAAGGCTCATCACAGAGGCCACAACAATTTATGTTTGATGGGCTTTTTATTTAATTGTACAAATATGGGATGTCGATAGTAGCCAAAAATGACAATGGAGTAGGCATCATCGAATCTGACCAGGGTATACTAGGGTGACCTAAAGGACCAGAAGGCCCAACCATCAAGTAGTTCTCGGTAGAGTATACAGATGCAGTTAGATAGTAATTTCCTTATGGTGGAGGTGGAATCATATAAAGCTTGAGACCATATGTCATGTCCCCAGCCTAAGGGATGTTATCAGTAAATTGGTTACCCCTAGAATATAGGTTTCCCAACAGGTATTGACGATTGAGTTGGAAGGCCCCAACAAGATGCAGCACGCCCAAGATACAAGACACCATTGGCAACATAAGGCAGGTTAGGCATAGGAATACCACCTTTTACGATAATGGGAATTGCATTAATAGGATAACCACTAATAGGGATAGAATCAATCAAAGACACACCTTGTTGTACCATCGGTTGCACGGGTGTAGGTGTTCCGGAAAATTTTCATGAATCATTTCAAACAAAAATCCCCATTATATAAGACCTTTTACCAATGCTTATTTTCATGTGAAATCATGAGAAATGTGAATTATTAAACACCACTTCAGGGAACCATCAACATGAATCAAGAAGTAATAATGAGGAAGCACACATAAACACACAATATGATAACGAAGTTCATTCAATGTGGACTACGTCTCTAGGGCCGGTGTCAAGAGTGGGGAGGTCACCTCATTAGTTTGTGCAAGAAGATGATGAGCACATGATGGAATCTCTATCAATACAAAGATGAACCCCCTTAACTAGAGTGGCATGTCTCTCCCAGGAGACTTTCTTCTATAAGAACACTCCCTCATAAAAAATTTCCTTCAACATGACAAAATAAATATTTCTCACATAAAGTGGCATACAATGATCCTCCAACAAAGTGGCATACATGAATCCCAAATTCAAATAATCATATCAACAAAATCAAATGAACACATGGCAAAAATACACCTTATACCTCCAAGTCTAGGAACATCCTGAAAATTGGCTACTCGGATGAAGGAACTACTAGCACCATTGCATTCCTTGTGAAAAGCCATGAAATTTGACTATAAACTTAACCCCTTTCTGTCTCCGTCAAATCTGAGCTCCTCGAGAATCTTTTAGATTCCTTACAAGAATCTCTTCTAAGCACGGGGAAAAAATTTGCTGCTCAAATGAAAAAAATGGGATGCACCATTAGACTCCTAGAAAAAATTTCATTTAGAGTATAAAATCAAAATGTTTCTGACACCATAAAAAATTAGCCCCCAAGGAATCTCCAAGATTCCTCAATGATTCTGCATGAAGGAATATTTTGTGGAATATTCCCCTAGAATATTTTTTTCTCGAAAAATGTGAATAGGGTGGACCTTCTTGTTTCCGCTACTTGGTTTTTTGTTGCTCTCCATTGGTTGAATGGTAAATATGTAGGTTTATATAAAATTTCTTGGGTATAAAAATCAAGCCCAATCCAACGAGCCTCCTAGTTGGCAAATGAATTTTTAAGTAATTTGTTAGGGAGTGGGCTAGGTTCAAAACCCATCACCCCCATTTTGGTCACCATTTGTTTGAAATATTCACAGGTGTTTGAATGGGGTTGCCCATTTGGCGGGTCGACCACCTAGGTGAGCGGATTGAAATCTCGTTAGCCCCAAATATGTTTTGTTCAAAATTATAGCAATAAAGACTCAATTTGACTTATGCCTTAGTCAAATTGAGTAATTTGATATTCCACATCAGAAAAATGACTTGGATTACAGTTAGCTAGAGTGACATGGCCTTCTCTATTATTTAACTCAGTAAATTCGAGTTATAGGCTTGGAGTAGTGTTGTACATGTAGTGATTGCTACAATTTAGCAATCTAGTTCAATTATTTTCAGTGGAACTCAGTTTATTGAGCTCAAGAAATCAATTGAGTTAGTTGAAGTTCAGTTGAGTAGTAGAACTATTGTTAACTTAGTGATCTCTTAGTTAAACTAGTCAATGAGCTAAAAATAGCCCAGACGTGCATGTAATTCGAATTGCCTAGCTGGAGTCGAGGAAAAGACACATTGTAATTATCAATTGTATACTAGTTGAGTGTACAGGCTTGGCATTGATGCAGGTGATCAATTCCTTGGGAATTTCACAAGGAAATAAGGAATTCACCTATTCTTTAGGACCCTGATTTCTGTTGAATTGCACAAGGAAATAGGAGGAAGTTGGGGCCTTGAATTGGCCAAGTGTTAGCGAGAGTAGGACAGTCAACAAAAGAACAAGTTTACAGTGCAAGGTGTGTTTCAGGATTGAAGCAATGCATTGTAATAGTTTCTCATTCTCATATGATTAATGAAAGGAGGGTTTTTTCTCATTTGGGTTACCCTATAAGTTAATTTTTTCTTGTGGTTTTAATGGTTGCATGTCATTGCATGTGTTTCTAAATTTTGATTTCCATCCATAAAATAGTAGAGGAAATTTGTAATCTCTTATTTTCATTTTGAATTCGTTAGTAGTAGAAAATGTCTACTAATTTCTACATGGTATTAGGGTATAAATCACACTAGAAAACAATTAATAGACCTTCTCCTTCAGAGATTTTGATTTGCAGATTTAGTGAAGCAATTTTTCTTTCGTGTGGGAAAATGTCTTTCAACAGATTGAGATTAGAGTATTCCCTAGAGGGAACCTCAAATTTCATAGCTTGGAAGGATAGTATGGAAGTTGTATTCAATGATAATGGAGTGTTGGAGTACACCAAAATAAACATTCCAAAACCAACAGTATCAGATGCACATCAGTTATCCCAGTGGAAGAAAGATATCACAAAACCTAGGAGGATCATCTTGTAAGGTGTGAGAGACCACATAGTCTCTAATTTACATGGCAAGTAGACTCCATTTTCTATGTGGAAGACACTCACTGAGCTATTCGAAAATGGTAGTGATGTCAAGAAATTGGCATTAAGGGACAAACTTAGAAACATCTGCATGTAGAAAAATGAAACCATTCCACATTACTGGTAAGCCCTAGTATTGCACCAAGAATGTTGCAACTCCCAAGGATTACTCAACTCAAATTATCAACCCAAGGTTCGTAAAAACTTAGAGGTGATAGTGCTATATGCACAACAGATTGGATTCTACTCATGCCACCCTCATTCATGACATTAGATCAAAGTGCTCAGAGACCATTACTCCCATTGAACTATAGAGAAAGCTTGTTGATGAAAGTACAATTGAAAGCTAATTCTATCTATGAAAGTGGAAATGCCATTTGCTCAACTTGTAGATGCTAATTAATCATTTCATGAAAGGATAAGGGATAATCTACTTGTAGAAATAAAGCTACTTTTTCTTTCATAATTCATCAAACTAGCAACATAATTGCATGTATCATCTACTTATTTCACACTTGCTTTAAACTCGGAAACCTAACTTGCATCATACTTGTGATCAAAAAACTAATTCTACTCTATTTTGCAGTGAAGAAAAGGAATGGTTGGAGTGGCCTAGGAGCTACCCCTGATCATCAAATCACAACTTGGGGTAATTATTAATCTTTACTGAGCTAAAGTTGAAGTGGGGATCAAAACTGGTGAATAAAAATGGTGCTACAAGAGGGGTTTCGAGAGGCTTTTTAGGGTGAAAATGATGTTTTGAGGGCATGGAGAGGTGGATTGAGGTTAGAGAGAATGAAGGAAGTTTGGGTTGAGCCCCCTAGCCAAGCCCAGAACCTCTTTGAGGTCTATCTTGCACTGGGACAAATGCTCACAAGGTCCTAAGTTTACTAGGAAAAGTGAATATGGAAACAAAGTTTTGGGACATAATTAAGGGGTGGAAAGAGAAGATGGAGGAGTCTAAGATGGAGATGGAAGACACACCCTCCCTTGCAGATAAACATAACCCTCCAACCATCCACATGCATACATCCATTGATAATTAACAAAGTGATATAACCTATGATGGAAAAGATGAGTTCAATTTAAATAACATCTATTTTATGCCATAACACTACTTGTTAAATTGGAAACTAGGACCAAACTCCATGTGGGTCAGCTTATTTATGGCAGCTGACATTTTTGTTGGATCCCTCTCATCGAGAGGTGTAGGATTGATCTAAAGATCATCCAATTCCGATAAGTATTTATGGAGATATGAATTTATTTTGATTATAGATTTATTATCTAGCCAACCAGCAACTTATGTAGGCTCAAGAAGCCCAAACGTCATGTCTATTCAATCATCCACGCTTTTAGTATAAATAAGAGACAATTTGGAGTCATTAGCTACACACACTTCATGTGATCTCCTCCTCACCACGTCTTTGGTTTTTTGGTGAAGGAGAGGCACACAAGAAGATGCGCTAGACTAAAGATGATGCCCTAACCACTATGATGCCCTAACTGCTGTAATACCCTAGCCGCAATAAGCCGCAGGCTTATGATGATGCACACAGAGACCTTATATGCTAGACCTTATACATTGTTAATGATGACCATTAATACGCATATAAGGGAATACGATGATGTTGTACATTGATACACAGATCAGGGAATACGTTGTTCCTTTCACGCAAGACAATCTTGTGATAAATCTGCTCTGTTGTCATATGGAAGAGCCGCAGCCATTATATGTTGATCATGAGGAGAACGCAATACATAAGGGATATAATACCACACATAATACGCATATGGGAATGAATGCCCTAGCTTATACGTGGATGATGCCCTAGTAATATGCGTACACACATCCAATCATAATTCGTTCTTGAAGGAAAGCGAAGTGAAAGGATAAACAAGAGAAGGTAGCAGCAGTCATTTGAGGAGGTTTGTTCCCTCATGCGAAGTCTATTCTCTTAAGCAGAATTCTGCTCTGATCTAAGGTTTCATGGGAACACTGTTGGATTGTAGATCCAATCTAGCCGCAGATTGGATGGATATATCAGTACCAAAGAGACCGAAGCCATCTAAGGGCTAGAGAAGCCCTATCTCTCCCATCACGTGCATCCGCTTATTGAAGCAAAGGGTTCTATCTTTGCTGACCTATAACAATCATCCATTTGGCATCACGAAATTACAAATCGAGAGACTGTTATGTATGGGATGATTCTTCATGAAGTGTGAGGATAGTAAAAGGCTAGAATAACCTATCTGAGATCATCGTTGCTGACTGGAATGGAACGTTGTAATATATGCAATATATATATGTTGTCCACACAGTGATGTAAGCAGCAACTTCATGAATGTATGTGGATACGCAGCAACAGCAACTCACTAAATATACATACGCACAACCCAGGTGGATACGCAGCTCAATGAATATATATACTCGCAGTCACTCAGGTAATATATATATATATATATATATATATATATACATGCAGTCAATATATACACACACAACTTTCGCACTCAGGAAATACATATATTGAAAAAGGATTACTATAGATGATAGCTTGATTGTGTAGTTTGAGATTGCATGGAGGATTTCAGATCCATAGCCTAGCTGCTTTGCTAGGCTGCAAGCCATAGTAAGCAGCTAAGGCTGATGACGGTGTTATAGTGTTGCAGCATGATCATGCACAAATAGCAAAGAAGATCTATGAATCCCCACAGCGATACTAAAGGAGTATATTACAATGAAAAGACCAGATCTGTCATTCTCGGCTTACTTGTTGATTTGGGGTAGCAATGTGATGTTGTATAATGAGAGCAGCATAATAGTCATTGAGTACACATCAGATAGGTGCAAATCCATGTTGTTGAGAACAGTTCAATGATTTTTGGATGCAGCACTACATAATCAATGAGCAGCATGATAGAATCATGAAGTAGCACAACACATGGGCAGCATGATGTATGAGGTCATGGATAACATGATGTGTGGGCAGCACAGTGATCATGAGCAGCATGATGATGCCACACGGTCAGGTGCGGCAAATGGACGAGATGCAGAATGATGACAAGTGAAGGAGTCACCTTGGAGAATCATTTGAAGCAGAATGTCTTCAATTGATCTCATCGTTATAAGAAATGATCTATGCTAGATCTAGATAAGTCAAAGTGTTGACTTCTGTTGTAAATGTACTATCTCTCTCTCTCTTTCTCTTCTGAACTTTGAAGAACATAAAGAAGAACTGATCAAGGGTTTCCCCACACCTTGTGGGGTTTGTCCCTGTCTTGCGCCACATCTTGTGTCCTCTTGTCTTTGCTTGTCTTCTGCAATTTATATTTATGTTCTATCTACAGTTTACTTTACGCTGATGTGATTGCTAATATGGAAAAGAAATTAAATAAATTGCTCTAGCATAGAACATACCTAAAATTAACATGGTATCAAAGGTGAGGTGAAGACAATGCCCAAGCAAGGGTGAAAGAGCAATCACCAAAGACAGTTGGGACAAGACAAAAGGATCAATGGGTTCTTCACAATTCACTTAGGGTGAAATCAAAGCATAGCATATTATCAGAATGGTGCAACAGATCTTCTAATGGCATACCTAAAGATCACTTCATTGGGAAGTTCGGATCTAAGGGTGGAAGGAAAGGTGGATGTCTTGGTTATGAGTTCGGCCCTTATGTGAAGGAGTGCCTGAATGACAAAGATGTAGGTCATCAAAGACACGGATGACTCTTCAAGGAAGCAAGGAACCCCAGTAATGGAAGTCGAAGGTTCAAAGGTGACATTCGTCGATGGAAAGGTACATGTTTGAAAATAGAATTTTCAAAGATGCTTTTGAGTTCAGGGATGTATTAAGTTACAAGAAGTCCATTGGGGACCATGTCCATTGACACATAGCACCATAGGTCTGTGAGTTAGATAGTGACAGGGAAGTCTGAATTCAAAAAGTGCATGAAAGTACATGTCTGAGATGTACCGAAGGAAAACCTTACAAGGGGACCATCCCCCTCATGTAGTAGTTCCACGGGGTTGAAACAACCCATGGAGTTTGAGATTCATGAACAAGAATCTCATGTATGCAAGTGGAAGAAAGCCCTCTACGGCTTGAAGCAAAACACCCCAGCCATAGTATGAGAGGATTGATAACTGTTTGATGAAGTTGAGATTCAATAAGGAGTGAAACCGATCCAAATCATTATCCCAAGGCTATGGATGATAGACTTCTCATACCGGCATCTTATGCGGACGAACTATTTCTGAAAGTTGCAGAGAGTTGGATTATGGACATATGTTTTGCAGGGAACTCATATTTGGTTGAGCCTCACTGGATTGGTGCCAAGAATATTCTGAGATGTCTTCAGGGCACAATCTCTCATGGATTGAGATACACTACCGGAAATATGAAACTGCATGATTATTCAATTGTTGATTGGGCAGATAGTGTGGAGGATCACTTGAACACTTCTTAGTGTTGTCTCTTCTTGGATTCTGCTTCGATATCATGGATGAGTAGGAAGCAGAAGTCGATTGTTGTAAGCACCGCTGAGATCGGATACATATCTACGAGTATGATCTCGCATGAAGCTGCCTGGTTGGGGAAGCTCTTCAGTGAGCTATTTGTACACATGATGAATACCATTGTGATTCTCTGTAACAACCAGAGGTGGGATTCGATTATTGAGGAATCTCGTATTTGACAACTACTCCAACAGATAGACATCAGATACTGCCTTATCTGGGATATAGCAAGTCGATGAGCAAGGAGGCTCCATTGCATTAAGATGATGTACAGGTCGATACACTTTGTCAAAGCCCCGGGGAAAGATCAAATTTTTGATTTTCCAGAACGACTTAGAGTCATCAAGAAACCCTTGTACAAGGGTCTTGCATGTTTCATACATTGAACTTTGGGAGCTCTGGGGGCTTGTAGTTCTTACTGGAGCAACATACGACCACAAGGTGACTCACCCTCCTGGTGGTGCGCACTGGGACAAGATGATTCACTCTCTTGTGGGACAGGATTGATGTGTTCTCCTGTGAGGCCTGGATTGATGTGTTCCCCATGGCGATTATAGCAGGATTGATGTGTTCTCCTATGAGGCCTGGATTGATGTGTTCCCCATGGCGATTGTAGCAGGATTGATGTGTTCTCCTGTGAGGCCTGGATTGATGTGTTCTCCATGGCGATTGTAGTAGGATTTATGTGTTCTCCTATGAGGACGGGATTGATTAAGTTCTCCTATCAAGACATCCTACCCATGCAATCTGGGACTCATGGGAAGTACCTCTCATCTAATCAATGAGCAGGGAAATGAAGTTAGGGACCATAGTAGTACCAATGGACGCATCGTTGTATCTATCGTACTGCCTACACTAGGATGACCTCCATTGATCTGGGATCAATGATAGACCAGTGGTAGGAGTGGTACCCACTCTGACGCTAACTTTGGGTTAGTTGAGATTGGTCTGGGACCAGTGGTACACACTCTAAGACCAACTTTGGGTCAGTGGAGAAAGGTATGAGACATTCTCGATCAATTTTTCTTCTTCATAGTTCAGCAGAGCTAAGCTAGAGCAGAGCAGAGCCAGCAGAGCTGAGCAGAGTAGCGCAATGCACTGATGGCAAAGGCAGTACAGTCGGACTTATGGATCGGCGGATGGAGTTCTCCCTAGTTGAGAGGGAGTGTTAAATTGGAAACTAGGGCCAAAATCCATGTGGGTTAGCTTATTTATGGCAGCTTATATTTTTATTGGATCCCTCTCGTCGAGAGGTGTAGGATTGATCTAAAGATCATCCGATTCCGATAAGTATTTATGGAGATATGAATTTATTTTGATTATAGATTTATTATCTAGCCGACTAGCAACTTATGTAGGCTCAAGAAGCCCAAACTTCATGTCTATTCAATCATCCACACTTTTAGTATAAATAAGAGAGGATTTGGAGTCATTGGCTACACACACTTCATGTGATCTCCTCCTCACCATGTCTTGGGTTTTTTGGAAATAAGAGGTAGTTCGCTCTTTGAATTGGCTAAGTGTTGGCCAGAGAAGGACAGTCAACAGGAGAACAAGTTTATAGTGCAAGGTGTGCTTCAGGATTGAAGCAAGACATTGTAATAGTTTCTCCTTCTCATCTGATTAATGAAAAGTATCAGAGGGGTTTTTCCTAGTTGGGTTCCCTTGTAAAATTATTGTGTTCTTGTGGTTTTAATGGTTGCATGTCACAACATGTGTTTCTTAATTGTGATTTCCATTCCACAAAATAATAGAGGAAATTTGTAATCTCTTTTTTCGAATCTGAATTCATCAATAGTAATAAATTTCTATTAATTTCTACATGGTTGACTATTGGCCATATTAATGACATAATATGATAGGGAAGGGGGTGGTGGCCCACCACCTTATTTAATATATATATATATATATATATATATTATATAATATAATATATATATATAATTAATATATTTAATATAATATATATATATATTATATATATTATATATATATATAATATATATATATTATTATAGATTATATATATATATTATATATATATATAGAGAGAGAGAGAGAGAGAGAGATATTATTTTTAATAAACAAGCCCAAAAATCGTCACTAACTTTTAAGGGTTATCAGAAAAATTTAAGAGGTGATAATTTGGTCAGTTCTTACCTCTGCACAATGCCGAATTTTCGCTTAGTTGGCGGCTTCCAAATTTGGTGGTTCTGCTAGATTTGTCTGAGCTGCCAGATTTAGTAAGCTTCTAAATGTAGCCTACGACCAAAACCCTGGAACTTTGACGACCAATAACTGACACATAGGATGTTGAATTTGAGTGTTGTCTACATTGTTGGAATCAATATGACGAGCTCTACGTCCTGCTCCTTGTTTCAAAGAAATCCAAAGGCTCTTATTTTTTAGCCTTTTTGGAGCCACCTGGATCAACACGAATACCCCCAATGATTGGGTAAGTATAAAAAACATTACCCCCGCCTTGTGGTTAAGGGAGGGTTGAAGATCGAAGCAGATTCCAACTGAAAGGATTATTTATGTTTATCAAACTATCCACACTGAAAGGGGTGTCAATCGAAGGTCCATGAGTTGACACAAAAGGAGGAGGGTTGGTAGGAGGCGAAAAGTGACTCACCACCCACAATTGGCATTTCTAGGGTTCCTTTATTAGACATATTTTGAATAGTAGGATAACCGAAAAATGGTGTAGAAGCTGAAACATGTGGGATATATGACAGTGGACCAAAAGTTTCCACCAAATATCATGACTCACCAATAGTCATTGGGATTTTCAGAGTGGAAACTGATGAAGGTATTGTAGGCACGGGTTCTATTTGGATAAAAAAGGCCCAAGAGGATCTATAAGTGGGGGATTATAAGGAGGTACTAGACCTTCAATGAAAGGTTCCTCAAGCAAGTAGAATCTGGGTCAGTGTGTAATGATTAAGAATTAGAAACTGTAGACTTACTCCCCTAAGTAAAAGGAGAATTTGATTCACTCATAAATTCCTCCATAAAAATTCGAGGAAGACCCTATAGTCATTTAGACTAACGACAAGGTATGGTGGAAGCCATGGTGAATGATATAGATTTTACAAAAAAATTGTTAAGTGATGTTCTTATATCATATTAGTAACCAAAAAAAAACACTCCTAAAAAATAAAAGAACTCTACAAGATTAACAAGAAATCACACTTTATCTGATAGTCACAACTAGCTGGAGATGCAACCCAGTATCGAAGGGCTATAAGAGAAAGTTGGCCAAAAAAACGTAGTTACAATTACCCCTAAGCTTATCCCAAACCTCGGTAAGAAGGGTCCAAGTATTCTCGTGAAGATGAGCACCCTCCCAAAATAACAAAGATAAATTAGGTATGTCTATCTAGGTACCAGGGCATCCCACCCTAGTCACCTTATGTAAGTCCCTAGGAATATGGTGACTAATTTCACCTCAAATCACAGACACCACTAGGGGGGACATGGTTGTATACAATATGCTATGTGGGTAGGATACCTGAGTCCCTGACTCAGCTCTATAATCCTCAAAAGGACTCCCGGTACACAAAATATCCACTGAAATGCAATCGGAGGTGGTCTACCTTCTTTCGCACTTTGATGTTGTCTCACATTTAGCTCTTATGTTGGAGGAGTGGTCCCGGATGATGTGAGTGCAACATGATTTTCTCTCTTTTATGACACTAGTCTAGTTTTACAACCTTGGGGAGTTGACTTTCAAAACCTAACCGAAGACCCTAACCTAAGCTAATGTGTGTTTTCCTCAAACAAAGAGTTATTGATTTCTTCTATTACATAGTTTCTTTTAAAGGAACTTTATTAGTGTGTTTGGAAGGGCGTTAACTTATCAAGTTTTTTTACAACCTTGGGAGATGACTTTCACAACCTAACCGAAGACCCTAACCTAAGCTAATGCGTGTTTTCCTCAAACAAAGAGTTATTGATTTCTTCTATTACATAGTTTCTTTTAAAGGAACTTTATTAGTGTGTTTGGAAGGGTGTTGACTTATCAAGTTTGTGAAACCGGACTCAAACCATGTAGAAAATATGAATTTCAATTGAATTCCATGATAAATGGTTTCTACAAGGAGATAGTAACAACACATTTTCTAAAGCAAATAGTCCGGATGCAACTTCTAATATTTCACAACACATGCAAACATTCAAACTCAAAATAACAAGCTCACTTTTTAGTTGATCAAAACAAAACCAAATTGACAGAAAGTAATATATTTTTTCTTTTTCAAATGATGCAATTAAGCTACCTTTTCGAAAGAAAAAACATATGAATGCAGCTAGAAAAATTAGAGTTTCAAACATAACAAGCCTAAGGACTAATAGACAAGTGAAACTCAAAGTAGTGAAATCCACGAAAAGGGTGGAAAACAAGATTTTAAGGTACTAACATGAGTTTCTAGGTCACATAGGGTGTTAACAACTAGGGTAACACTCTGTGAACAAGGGAATCCTGCATTATTATGCAATGGAAAGCAGCGGAAGAGTGCTTTACAATGGTTTTTCTCGGAAAAAATAATAATCCAAGCCACAACAGAGACTCAAACCAATAATACTAGCATGCAAATACACAGATAACAAGAATTCAAAATTGACAAAACAAATAAAGGGTAGAGACTCAAGATATAGGAGTTACAAATAAAAAAGAAAATAAAAAATAATCTTCATTGGAGTCACCAATTCTGCTAGAGGGATTTAAGCTCAGGTGGAGAAACTAGAAAACCCTATTAGGTTTCCCGGAACCTAAGGCAAGTGGATCAAGGGAAATATAAAATTATGGTCTAATTTATTCAAGAATGTAAACAATAAGCTAAAAGTTACAAAGAAATGGTAAGGTATTTCTTGATGATCCTTTTTGCATAGATCAGTTGGAGCATTCAGTGTGGGTGATAAGTTCTCCCAACCAACTCCTAAGTTTGACCCTACACACAAAAGAAATCAATCCCAACCTTTACAACATGTAAATATTGATCAATTCAATCATTAATAAATGAACAATAATACATTATTGAACATGAAAATACGAGACCATATTCCATGTTATCATTAAATAGACACAAAACACATGAGAAACTGACAACAATATGAAAGGAACAACAATAGATCAATATATTCAAAAGATGAGGGAAAGTTACAAACATAGATAATTGAAACATGACCTCCTTCAACTCCTAGCTCTTTAACCTCTCTCTCTCAAACAATATTTTGACATCATAACAATGCATGAATTCTAATCCTGATTACAATGGCCTAGCCTCAAATATTTAGGCAATGGGAGGCTGAGAAAACTACTTATTACTTCACCAGTTCACGTTGGGAAAAATACAAATGCTCGAATATGTTTCCTATACTTTATTGCTTTCTCCTGATCCAATAGTCTTTATTAGGATAGTCAACATCAATACTTGGACTTGAGGTGATATTTTCCAGCATTTTAGATTCAACTTTGAGTAAAATGAAGGTACAATGAGTTAACTCGTGAATTTTTCTCGTGGGCTCATGAAAGTCAGGTAATGTGGTCCCAAGAGAGATACGAAGTGTTAATATGTAGGGTAATGTAGGTTATTGGATTGAGTCTAGCGTTAACATGATTTTTGTAGGTTTTTAGGGTGTGTTACAACTTAAAATTAGCCCTGAATTGAGGGTGTATCTCAGTCATGTCTAATATTCTCCTCTGAGCTAGTGAGGAGGTATTTTCTTGTATAACACTTCACACATTATTTTCATATAGATCCATCCTCAACCCAACTCATTGAGTGGTTATCAACCCTAAGGAAAGCACTTAATGGTAGTCACACTGCTCTACATATTATTTTTATATAACTCCATCCTCAAACCCAACTAAATTAGTGGTTCTCATCCCTAAGGAAAGCACTCAGAGGAAGTCATATTGCTTCACAGAGTGTTTTCACACAACTTCCATTGGGTTCCTCATGCACACGTCCCAATGAACATAGTCATATTTCCAACTATCTGCTCACTCTTACGGGCCTAGGCAACCTCTAGTATGGGTATTTCTACCTGGACAAATGCTTTCCTATGTGGGCCCCCATTAGTCACTCACCCTTCTAGGCCTAGTTAATCCCCATTTTTCATAGTCTACCTATTCAAGGGCTTTCCTGTGTGGGGTATTCAATAGAGTCATACATCCTAATAGCCATTTATCATGATTTAATGACGTGCAAAGATTCTTAAGGACAAGTCACAGTCTGGCATGCTCCACTGCAATATTCATGGAGTCTTATAGTCAAAATCCAACTATGATTTGCTCCCATGAGTTAACCAAAGTGCCACAAGCCATAATGCCTTCCTAGAAATATTTTTCTTGAGCTCCTGGCTCCATCATGCCACCTGTATCACAACATTCAATTTATTTCATGAGATATATTCAAAATTTCAAACCAAAAATTTTAATTTCCCAATACTTGCTTCATCCATAATCTTGATCTCATAATTGTGAAACTTTTAATCATGTTGTTGGGATCCTTTGCAAGTGGTGTTACTATGTCATGGTGATTTTGATATCCCACCATTCCAACACTTTTCTTGCAACTTGATATTTCAATCTGGAAACACTTTTCATTATCCATACATGCACATACATATATAATTGCACAATTCGTAACAACCTAAAGTGATTTCATAAATGTTACACCTATAACAATTCTACCACTTCCATTCATGTAAATTAAAATGGTGTTATACTTGTACATCACATTTATTTAAAGAATTTCACAATGCACTTAAACATTCATTTCAACAACCATTAAATAAAAAGTGAAACCTGAATATCTCTAATTTCATTAGCATTTTAATTTTCCATTTCACTCAACAAGACTTGTAGTAGCCCTTGTAATATTTCATATTGAAGGCCCCTATATTCACAAAACCATTTCCTAGTATTCATGCAATCATACACAATCTAAAGACAAGAATTTTTTAATCTCAGTTGAAGGAATTATTTCCCCAATTCCTTCAGGTTAGCTTTTTACCCAAGCTTACTTCTTGCCTCATTTACTTGGTTTTCCTTATTAGAACTTTCAACTGATCCTTTTGAAGGGTCCAACTAGCAGGTGATATTTACGTTATCTGTAATACTCAATAGATCCTGGCTTATCACAATCCCACACATTATTCATAGGTTTATTCATTTAGTTTTTTATGATTTCGATGCAAGTTTCATGAAGGTGTCTTCCCTTGCATTCAATTTCAACATGTTCTTTTCCATGCTAAGAATGCACTACTCACTTCAAACCTTTGTCACTTTCCAAATACCAAGACTTGTAGTAGCCCTTGTAATATTTCATATTGAAGGCCCCAATCTTCACAATACCATTTCCTAGTATTCATACAATCATACACAATCTGAAGACAATGATTTTTTAATCTCGTCTGAAGGAATTATTTCCCCAATTCCTTCATGTTACCTTTTTACCCAAGCTTACTTCTTGCCTCATTTACTTGGTTGTCCTTATCAGCACTTTCAGTTGAGCATTTTGAAGGGTCCAACTAGCGGGTGATATTTATGTTATCTATAATACTCAATAGATCCTGGCTTATCACAATCCCACACATTAGTCATAGTTTTATTCATTTAGTTTTTTATGATTTCAATGAAAGTTTCATGAAGGTGTCTTCCCTTTCATTCAGTTTCAACATGTTCTTTTCCATGCTAAGCATGCACTACCCACTTCCAACCTTTGTGACTTTCCAAATACCAAGAGAATCATATCAACACATTAGTAATGACGTTGATCAATAATTATACATGGAATGCAATAGGTAATACCATTATGTTACTCAAACATCCTAAGTGCCATTTCTACCTTCATATCATTCACACAATCATAATATTTCAAAGGTAAGAAACCAAATGTGGCACACTTCAGGATCTTTGGTTCATCATTCCACTGTCATGTTACCAACGATGCATGGAAAAATCTAGAGCCAACAACTGAGTTGGGAATATTTGTGGGGTACACTGATACACCTCACAACTATCGGGTTTACCTGTCATCCATCAAGATGGCAGCGGTTCATATGTGAAGTTAGATGAAGAGAAGGCCATGAGATGTTCCCTTGAGAGGTAGCTTCAGTTACATGTCGACGAGGAGCTTTTAGCTCCAAAGGAGGAACCTCAGGACGATGTGGAGAAGCCACATGCAGAGGAGCAGAGAATGGAAGCACCCACTCATGCATAGACTTCCATAGATGTAAGGAAGCACACCAGATAGGCTGACAGATTGATGCATGATGCTAGAGAGAATGTGGGAGTACCCACATCACAACACAGACTAAGGTCACCAGATTGGTACACTAGCTACATGGCTCTAATGAGCGAGAGTGTAGAGGTTGAGCCATCCTCATTCGAGGAAGCAGTGTAGCAACTAGTATGGGTTGATTCCATGGTTCAAGAGTATGACTCCATTATCAGAAAAAGTGTTTGGCAAGTGGTCCCAAGACTAGCAGACAAGTCAGTGGTGAGTTCTAGATGGATTTACAAGGTAAAGAAAGCAGCAAATGGGAGTGTGGAAAAACACAAGGCCAGATTTCTGTCCAGAGGATTCTCTTAGGTGGAGGGAATTAATTACGATGAGACATTTTCTCCAGTAGAAAGGTAATATTCAATCAGATCTATTCTAGCACTGTCAGCGCAGATGGGATGGAAGATACATTAGATGAATGTGAAGACAGCAAGTATGATTGAGGAAGAGGTGTATATTGAGTAGCCAGAAGGATTTGAGACCTTAAACATAGAGTTGCATGTGTGCAGGCTCAAGTGAGCATTGTATGTACTAAAACAAGCACCTTGTGCTTGGTACACCAAGATTGACAGTTATTTCACCGAGTTGGGCTTCACCAAAAGTGAAGCAGATGTGAACTTTTACCATATTGTGGTTGAAGGTAAATTGTTGATTATACTATTATATGTCGATGATTTGATTCTAATATGTGATGAGAGGCTGATAAAATCTTGCAAAGATGATCTTGCAAGAGAATTTGATATGAAGGACCTGGGGCTCATGCATTACTTTCTTGGTATGGAAGTATGGCAAGGAGATGGGAAACTATTTATCTCTCCGGGAAAGTATGTCGACGAGATACTGAAGAAGTTTCACATGGAGGGCAGAAAACCCATGGAGACTCCTCTAACAAGTAATTGGAGGAAGGAAGATGCTACTTCAGGTGAAATAGTGGAGGCTATTATTTATAGACATCTTGTGGGTTCACTTATGCATTTGGTTAACACATGGCCAAACATGTGTTTTGTAGTTAACCAGCTTAGTCAAGCCATGGTTAAGCCAACCAAACTTTATTGGAAGGCAGTTAAACATGTGTTGAGATACCTCAAAGGCGCCATTCAGTTTGGTCTTTGGTACAGACAGACAGAGGAATGACGCTTCAAGGCTTCATAGATGCAAATTGGGCAAGGAGTCCATCCGACAAGAATAGCACATCAGGGAGAATCTTCAGTATTGGGTCAATAGCAATTTCTTGGTATAGCAAGAAGCAAAGATCAGTTACACTCACTTCAGCAGAAGTAGAGTACATGGTTTCTAGTCAAGCAACCTGTGAGGCTCCTTGTTGGGTCATTTGGTCAGCAGATGGATCCTACAGTGATTTACTGTGACAATCAAAGTTGTATCGAACTCTCTGAGGATACAGTTTTTCATGATTGGTCCAAGAATATCGACATCCAATGTCACTGTCTACGAGATTGTGTGCAGAGGAGAATCATGTTGCTGGAGTAAATTCCTACAAAGGAGCAGGATGCAAATATTTTGACAAAGGCATTTTCAAGATGGAAATTCAAGTTTCACAGAGGCAAGATCCAGGTTGCAGATAATCCCTTTCTTATTCGGCGCGAGTATTGAAAATGCAACCAAAAAATCCTAATTTAATTTGTCATTAAATAAAATTAGGAATTAAATTGTAATTCCACATCTCATGATAACTTGTAATAGTTAAGTTAATTTGACCTAATTAACTTAGTTAAATTCGAGTTGAGGGTCTAACTAGAATCATGTAGAGTGTCTCCTACAATTAGGAGCATTACTTGAGTTTATTTTGAGTTTTAATTATTTAATTCAGTCCAACTAAGTTAAATTCAGTTAAACTAGTTCCAACTGATGGAGGAATTAGTGGGAGATCAGAAACAATGGGGTGTAACCAGCAGCAGTGGGGTGTAACCAGCATTAGTGGGATGTAACTTACTACATTGGGGTGTGACTTACTGTAGTGGGGTGTGACTTACTATAGTGGGGTGCAACTTATTGTAGTGGGGTGTAACCTATGGTAGTGGGATGTAAACTACAGTATTGAGGTGTAACCATCATTGATCTGTAAAATGAAGATTCACTCATAATTAACTCATGCATGTCAGATCGGAGAAATACCCAGTTGAGATTGGAGTTCAGGGACAGTGTACTATCAGTTGTATAATCATTTGAATTGTACATGTGGTGCATTCAATCATATGAAGGCCTATGAGGATTGCACAATTCATAATTGTGGGATTTCCCAATTAATATGAGTTAATTCCAAAGGGAACAACGTAAGGAAATAGAAGCTTGGCAGGCAGCAGAATTGGCTAATTATTGGCCAAAGTTAGCTTGTGAGGAAGTGAGATAGATAGAGATAGTGTAGAGGTTGATCGAGCTTGAGAAAAGCATTGTAATCTTCTTATATTTTCCGATTAATGCAATAAACATATAGCAGGGGTTTTATTTGTGGCTTTCCCCAAAAAATCATTGTGTTGTGTGTGATTGAATTCTTTCTCTTATATGCTTTATCATTTCATCAATCGTTTATTGTTTCCATTGATGAGTAGAGTAGATTCAAGTCAATTTTTTTAGCATATTACAATCTGCAGCTTGAATCTACAAGGAATTTCTACATTTGCGTTGTTGAGATTTGAGAGAGATATCTTTATTTCTTATCAGAGAAATTTACAACATTGAATGACTGCAATAATTTCTACTTATCTCCCTTGAAATGTGTGCACTATATTTCCTTGGATAATGTGTTGTAGGTGCTTTTTTAATTTCCTCACTAACTTCCTTGACTTTTGTGCTCTTCCCACTCAGAAATTTGTGTCAATTAGCTATTATTTCAATCCCTCAAAATTTGTGCACAACTCCCTCTAAAATCTCACTCAACCTTGAAAATTGCATCCAATTCACACAAAAATTCATGTTGGTTATCTTGAATTTTCACAACGTTGTCCCTCAAATTATGTTGGTTGTCTATAATAAATGTAACCTAGACTGCCTTGAAAATTGTGTTGGAACATTTGTACTCAGGAAAATAACCAGGAAGATATCTTGGGATTCGAGCCTCCTTTTGCCTTTGGATTTTTTGACGAGTGATGTATTGTGTATTGTGTATTATGTCCTTTCTCTTTTGTACACTCCTTTATCCTCTAACTTTGTTCTTTCATACTCATTTGCTTATTTTCTCCAACTCTCATGAAGAAATGTGCAAATGGTGCCTTCTCCCCTTTCCTTTTTCTCTTTTGTTCTCTCATTAAGAAATTAGCCTAACCCTAATATATAATGGTTGAGATTAGATCTGAGCCAATTAAATCAAGGGTGGAAATCTAATCTCTAGTTGACCCATGAGACACTTTTTCCCCTTAGTCCCATTTTCATTAATTTATTTATGTTTATAAAGTCACTTTATGACTTTATTTCTCTTAAAGTTGCTTTATGACTTTATAAACTCACTTTAACTTTGTTTCCCATAAATTTAAGTAAAGGGGTCACATTATGACACTCTTTCCTAAGCTAGACACCAAGCCTTAGGAACACTTGTCCTTCGTACTCATTTTCTAACACTCTCTCTTACTAAGAAAGTGTTTCTCACCATTCCCATATTGTCTTTGAAGTAAATATGCTTTCCCCATGGCAAGGACTTGGTGAGAATGATGGACACCTGCTCATAAGTAGATATATACTCAATCTATATCACTCCTCCATGAACACAATCACAGATGAAGTGGTACTTCATCCCTATGTGTTTTTACATGTCATGCAACATTGGATTCTCTATGACTTTAATGCAACTCTAATTATCGCAATAAATCATCGTAGGCCTCAACACCTTACCAAATAAACACGCAAGCATATTTCGAAGCCAAATGGCCTCACAACTGGCCTAACTAGCTACCATTTACTCTATATCAGAAAAACTCATTGCTAGTGGTCGTTGCTTCCTGCTAAACCATGACATTATAATCAAACCCAACCTGAAGCAACACCCAAAAGTACTCTTCCTATCACCAACACATCCTGCCCAATCTAAGTTTGTGTAGCCAGTCAGTTTGACTCCATCCCCTTAACATATTCCAGATCATAATCCATTGTACCCTACAGGTACTGTAACACATGTTTTGTAACCACTCAATGCACCTTCCTAGGCTCCATCGTGAACTGACTCAATGTATTGGCTACAAACAAATATTTGATTTGGTATTAACTAAATACATTAACGAGTTGATCAACTAATGTATAAATTGGGATCTACCAACTCAGAATTAGAAGCATGCAACGTCTTCTAGTTTGTAATCATATGCATGATCATGGACCTGCAATCCTCCATATGAAATCTCCTAAGTATGTCCACTGCATACTTGCCCTATCCGAGGAAGATATGCCCATGCACCTAACAAGCCTCCAACCTAGAAAATAGTGCATCAATCCAATATTCGTCATCTCAAACTCTGAATCAAGGTCTCTCTTGCAATGCTCAATGAGTCTCTCCTCTCCTATAATAAAAAAATCGTCTACATACAATACAAGAATGAGTGGATCCTCACCAACCAAAATGAAATATAGTTTTAGATATACATCACCCTTCTCGAAACCCATCTGGTACAAGTAGGAATCAATCTGCGAATGCCACACTTTCGGTACCTGCTTCATCCCATATAAGACCTTCTTCAACCTACACACATGAGAGTTTCTCCCATGCATCTAGAAGCCTTTTGGTTTCTCAATATATACCTCCTATTGTATGATTCCCTTAAGAAAGTGGTCTTCACAGCCATGTAGTGTATCTTCTAGCCCATCTCTATTACAATGGAGATCGTTGCTCTAATTGAAGTATATCGAGCCATTGGTGCAAAGTTCTATTCATAGGCAACTCCCTCTACATGTGAGAACCCTTGTGTCACAAATTGAGCTTTGAACTTCTTAATGCTACCATCTGCAACATACTTGATCTTGTAGAGCAACTTGGAAGTCACTACTGACTTCCCCTCAAGCCTCAACATTATATCCCACACATTTTTCTTCATGATGGAAGCATACTCTTCCACTATGGCATCCCTCCATGACATGTGTCCTCATCATAGCTAGATGGAATTATCTCCACAATGCTACTCACCATATCAAAATAGCTACCAAATCTCTCTGGTGGTATGCTCTCCCTAACTAGCCACTTGGGATTTCCCATTGTCTCTTAGGCTTCCTCCAAGGTATCACGAAGCCATATTGGCTTCCTCTTCCCTAAAATAGCCTCCTGCACTAGGGTGGGAATATCCTCCTCTGAAGTTTGAACCACTCATGATGATTCACATGTGGTTAATGTTGAACCTGTACCTTGGGAACCTGTGCCCTGTGACTCTATAACATGTGGACCTATCACCCTTTAACCCTATGATCCTCCAATCCCTTGTGAGCCTAAACTAATGTTCACATGCCTTGTGATGTACTCCCCTACTGAGGAGTTTTTTGATCTACCTAATTGATGTCTGATGACCTCCTCAAATCCCCCTCCTCCTTAAATCTCACATCCCACCTTACACCAACCTTCCTCTGCATAAGAATATATATGTGGTAGGCCTTGCAGTTCATCCTATACCCCACAAAAATTCCCTTCTCGATTGTGGGTTCTAACCAAAGTGGAAAATTTGACCTTGGGAATAAATCGACAAGGGTCTGGAAATTGAAAAAGTTGTTAAAGTCAGGAGGTTTTTTGAAAAAATCGGAAAAATTTAAAAGGTAAAAAAAATATTAGTTTTTTTATTTTTTTTAGCGTCTAAAGTATCAACGACATTATATAAACGAATTTCCACATAAATATGAAAAGAAATTTAATATATAAGATGTACAAGAAGTCTGGTGCTACATCACATATTGAAAGTGAATCAAGTCTTAAATCCTAAGTCCTAACTTAGTCTCGAGAGTCAAAATATCAACAAAATATATAATAAATGTATATCATGATTCATCTACATGGCATAAACTAATCAATCACTGAGTTCCCCTGCCCCTTTTATGGGAATAGGGAATGGGTTTTCCTTTTACATTATAGGCAAAGGAACTACCCCTACCCCTGGGGCTACAAATGGACTTTGTCATCCTTTAGAATAAAAAATAGGAGGTCGCCTCTATCCTTTGTTGCTTCCCATCCTAGATGGTGTCACCTCCTCCTCCTCCTCCTCGTGTTTTTCCTCTTATTCCTGCTCCTTCTCCTCCTCCTCCTCTACCTCTCCCTCCCCTACAGTTGCCACCTCTTATGGATCCAATGCATCTGGATCCACCTCTAATCAATCATGGACTAAGTCCATGATATGCCTCTCAATCTCAACCCTCCATGCAAAAATGGTGTCAATATGTTCCAATGAGATGGCTTCCATGTCTGGGGTTTTTTGAAGTTGATTCACACACAATCATGTAAATGTCCTCCTCTTGGGCAGTGACAAACACCTCCTCTCTCCACCGGCACAAATCACAAAGGTTAGAGTGCAAAATGAGTGGAAAAAGAAACCTTTTCCTAACTTATACACATCCCAACACCTCACTCATGAGTTTTTGGATGAACTCCCAATTTTATCCTGAGTTTTTCATTTTTTTTAAATTGCGAAAAACTCAGATGATAAAATCAGTAAGTTGGAAAATTTGGGAATTATAGATGTTATTATGATTTTATAAGGACTTTTTCCACATTGGTTCTAACTTTTTCCTCTACTCCTCAAGAACGTGAATATGTCAGGCACCCAAAATCCTAAAGTGCCCAATCTCAGGCTTCCTTCCAGAAAAAGCCTCCTCAGGAGTCTTGTTCCCCAACACTCTATGTGAACTCTTGTCCATCAAATACACTATAGTGTTGGATGCCTCGGCCAATAGAAAGCATAGTAGCCCCTGATCATGGATAGTAACTCTCTCTACCCCAACTATGGCCATGTTTTTCCTGTCTGCAACCCCATTTTGTTATGGGGTGTAAGGAATTGTCCACTCCCTAGCTCTTGTTGCTTGCTCTAACACAAAAATCCTTCATCTCATTGGAGGTATACTCGTACCCATTGCGGACCTAAAGACCTTGATATTCTTCTATGTTTAGTTCTCCACAAGAGACTTAAACTCCTAGAACCTCTTGAATACCTCATTCCTGATCTTCATGAAGTGGATCCAAGTCTGCTTAAAGTAATCATGATTAAAAGTGACATAGTACTCACATTTGCTCAATGATAAGGAAGACATCGGACCACGCACATCGGAGTGAATTAAGTCCAATATCCCAACTACCCTACTATCACTTCTTGGGAAAGTTGTCTTGGTGTACTTTCCCAAAGCAGACCCCCTGAACACAACATGGTTCTCTGTACTAAACTTTGGAAATCCTATTATGATATCCCTCAATACTCTCAAAGCCCCATGATGCAAATCGGACATTCTCTTGTGCCACAAATCACAAAAATCATTATTGTTGGAGGTTGAAACATATGCTCTAGTATTGAAACATGAACCTATAGAGTTTCCCATGGCGGACTCGAATCACTATGGAAGAAGTGATACTAGATCCCTTGAAATACATAAGAACCTGTCCATGTGGGAACACCATCTCAAATCCCTTTCTCTCAATAGTGGGCACTGATATTCGGTTCTTCTTCAACCCAGGAACATTTAAGACCTTTGTCACTTTAATGGGAGGTTATGACTCCCTCTAAAAGGACACATTCCCAACGCCATCTACTCTGATCATGGAGTCGTATCCAAGCACCACCTTCAGATCTACATCCCTCTCTGTAAGACCTCTAATATTCTCCCTGACACCTATCATGTGACGTGAAGCTCCACTGTCAATGTCCCAGACATTAGAGGATGTGACACTTATGGCAAGCTTAGCAACCAAGGAAAACTCCTTATCAAATCTGGTGGAAAACTCATCCATTTCAACTAATGTTGCAACAACATTCTTCTTCTTTCCCTTCGTGTTTGGACATTGAAAGGCATAATGCCCCATTTTCTGGAAAGAAAATCATCTCACTTTGCTCATGTCCTCTTGTGTCTTATGTTTCCCTTTCTACTTGGTCCCACTCATGGACCCCTTCTTGGACTTCTTCTTACCCTTAGATGCAAGAGAAACATTCTTCTCCTCATCCACCCACCATGCTTATTGCCACTCTTGGAATTCTTCCTAATCCCCTCCTAAATGAAATCATCCCACATCCTCCCCTAATCTAGAAGATACTCTTTGGCCACAATACCATCCATGAATCCATATCGCTTCTTTGGGAAGCCACTCAATATCATCCTAACCAACTGGTCATTGGGAATCATCTCTCCCACTATAACTAACTCATCTCTTACATATGTGATCTTGGTAAAGTATGAGGTCATTGTGTCAATTTTGGTTATCTTGGTGTTTCTTAATTTCTCATGTAACACCATCTCCTTGTTTTCATTAGTTCTTTAGTAAAGTTTTATCAAGGAATACTACATCTTGTAGGCATATTTCGTCCATGACACATGAGGTATAAGGTGGTATTTAATCACATCAAGAAGGATTCTCTAAGCCTTCACATTGCACTTGTTTAAGTTTGAAAACTAAATCAGATCAACAAGTGGTTGTACCGCCCACTCAACAATATCCCACAACTAAAACTCCTCAAGTAGAAAAACTATCCTTTGATGACACATGAGGTGTAAGGTGGTATTCAATCACATCAAGAAGGATTCTCTAAGCCTTCACATTGCACTTGCTCAAGTTTGAAAACTAAATTGGATCAGGGAGTGGTTGTACCACCCTCTCAACAATATCCCACAACTAATACTCCGCAAGTAGAAAAAATATCATCTCCTTCCATGGGCCAAAGTTTCAGCCCCACTTAACCTATCCTCCAACCTCAAACCAGAAGCGATTTGACCCTCTCAACCAACACAATTATCCAACATTGAAAATGGGTAAGAAATTTCCCTCTCATCCACCAAATATTTGGGTATGTAAGTTGGGTGTGCTTGTTGTTCAACACTTCTCCATTGATAGGTTCATTATTTCTCTGATAGCATGTAGAAATTTGTAGGTCCAACCCAGTTTCAGTTTTAGAAATCACATCATTTTAATGCCCAACACAACATAGATTTATGTTGTTGTTTTTAAACATGAATATTTGTTAAACGCATGAAACACATAAGCTTACTCTACTCTTTCACTTTCACTGAGAATAAATGCAACATTCGCACAAATTTAACATAGTGATTTTTGGTCCAAAGACCTTGGAAAAACCCTGAAGGAAAAACCAGTGAGAGAAATATTTGTATTCCTTATCAAAGATATTTACAACACTATATGACATCATAATTTCTAGTTATCTCCCTTGAAATTTGTGCACTAAATTTCCTTGGAGAATGTGATGTACCTATTTTTAATTTCATCACTGAATGCCTCTATTTATGTGCTCTTCTCGCTCAGAAATTCATGCCAATTAACTCTTTGTTAATCCCTCAAAATTGGTACACATCTCCTTATGAAATCTCACTCGACAACCTTGAAAATCACACCAATATCACACAGAAATTCGTGTTGGCTATCTTCAAAATTGTGCAGTTTTGTCCCTCAAATTCTGTGTCTATTCTTCGCAATAAATGTAGCCATACTACCTTGAAAATTGCATTGGTACTTAGGAAAATAACCAGGAATATCTATTGGGATTCAAGCCTCCTTTTGTCCTTGGACTATTTGTTGATTTCCTTGTTTTTGTACTGTGTACTATGTATTTTCTTTGTTGTACACTTCTTTCTCCTCTAACTTTGCTCTTTCAACCTCCTTTGCTTCTCTTCTCCAACTCTCATGAATAAATGAGAAAATGGTGCCTTCTCCCCTTTCCTTTTTCCCTTTTATTCTTTCATTAAGAAGAGAGACCTAACCCTAAGATCTAATGGTTGAGATTAGATCTTAGCCAATTAGATCAAGGGTGGATATCTAATCTCTCATTGACCCATGAAACATATTTTCCCCTTAGTCACCTTTTCATTAATTACATGAAAAGTACTTTATGTCATTATGTTTATAAAGTTTCTCTATAACTTTATTTCTCTTAAAGTCACTTTATGACTTTATAAACTCACTTTAACTTTATTTCCCATAAAGTTAAGGGGTCACATTAGTACACTCTTTCCTAGGCTAGACTCCAAGCCTTGGGAACACCTGTCCTTGGTACTCATTTTCTAACAAAGGGAAGGTGTTAAAGTAAATATAAAAACATATTGGTCAATAAGATATTAGACATAGGCATTAATAAAGTCACTTTGACTTTCGATTAATGTGTGATTTTATGCTTTATTACACTTAATTGTGTCTCTCAATCTATCCCACATTCATCAAGTATACTAACTTAAATAGCTTGTGAGCTTTAATAAGACAGCTTTCACTTTCTCATTATTAATGTGATCTTGGTTTTATTTATGTGTTTATGTTGTCATTATAATACCTCATGTTGCCCTATAATTCAGAGAGTAATGTAAATTGGATCATGTGTTGCTTGACATCTGTCTCTTATGTTTTTTTCATAAACAATTCTCCATCAAAGTTTCTCAATGCAACTAGGGAGTTCAAGCAATGATGTCCCTCATCCCCCTTTTTATTTTACACATGTTAATAAAATATGCAAAGAACAAAGGAGATATAAAAGGGGCAAAAGTTCAAAGCATATTGGATGTACATGGCTCATATTCCAAAAGTAATCATGGATGGAAGTCGAGAAAAATGTTTTAATTTCATATGTGTGGGAGAATGTAACTAGATTTTGTCTTCATGATGACTTTTGTAATCATGACATTGTATATTTTATATAAAAAGAGAGATTTTTTTATTTACTCAAGCATGGGTTTCATGCTTAAAGTTTGGGTCAAATCATATTTATCACGCTTCTAGGGCTTGTTGAGTCAGAGAAGAATTGTTGTCATGTATCATAGTCCCTTTTGGACTTGTTATAGCAAAAGAAAGTCATTATTTTTTAGTCTAAAAAGTCAATTTCTCCTCCAATACCAAGTCGGCCCAGCCATGGTAAAGTCATCCTAAAGAGGCTTATTTAACTCCTCAATAAGACTATAAATAAGAGGGAATTTGACCCATTTGGATCACTCAGTCAATCAAGTTCGATCTACAAAAAGAAGAAAGAAGAGAAATAAAGCCAAGAAGAAGAAGGAGAAGACAAAGTGAAGAATGAGCCTTTGAAACGCATCTTTTATGTCCACACATGTGAAGTTGTCTAGGTTTTTTTGTGCGAATTGCAGGGGCCAAAGTTGCAATCTGAAATTGCAGACCTCAAGTTGCAAGGCCAATATTTTTACTAAAGCTGCTTTGACAGAGTTTGGCCTTCGTTGAATTTGGAAGCCTTTGGCTCATTTGGAAGGGATCTTGTTGAAGGGTTGACTCAATGCTTGGGAGGAACTTTGACTTTGGTCTTTGGGTCTTGGAAGTCTCATTTTGATTTGATTCTATAAGAGGAGAAGTATTATTTTTGGGCCTTCCCCTTGGAGGGGTTTCTCCTTGGATTGGAGCCTATATCTTGTGTACTTTGTCTCCTTGTGATCTTCATTGTTTTGGTAATTACTTAATGAAAAGAAAATAAAAGGAATTAAAAACCAAATAATAATCACAAGTAATTATCAAGTTGAGGGTCAACTATAATCTACAAGAACCTTGATTTTCCAACATGGTATCAGATCTAAGATGAACGAAGGAGATTGGAAGATCGCATCTTAGTTGGCACCTTACTTGAAGAGCAATCTAGAAGCAGTAATCTACTCTTTCTTCTCAATGGAAAGATTTATGAAGAAAGTTTTCATGACTCTTCGGAGCCTCCTTGTAACCATCAAATGATACATCTTGAAGTACATCTCCAAGCCAACAAAAGAAATAATGGATGGAAGTTTCTTCTCAACTCTCACAAGTACTTTTAAGGATGATAATGTATGGGTCATTAATAGTGGAGCTTCTATACATATGACAGGTGAATGCAATCAACTCTAGACTTTGTCAAAAGGAACCTCTTCTCATTCAGTCAAACTTAGAGATAAGAGGAGCTATCCAATGAAATCAATTGGATCTACTTTGTTGGAGCTCGAGACTGATGGAAGCATTCATCTCAATAGCATAGTCTATGTTCTAGGTTTGAAGAAAAAAATTCTTTATATTTCTTGTCTAGAAGATAAAGGTGATAGGATTACTTTTGTTGATGGAAAAGTTTTGGTTTGGGGAAAGGGCTCTAGTATTGATCATGCTAAGATAATTGGGATTCGTGAAGTGACAATGTATAGACTTCTTACACCTCTCCCTCAAGCCCTAGTACATTTAGATGTGAGCCCTTCTTAATTATGGCATAGAAGGTATGGACACCTTCACTACAAGGTTTTTCCATCTCTAAATCAAATGGTCACTGACATTATCGAATTGAAGGGAGAACAGGAAGGAATCAATAAGGGATGTGCTCTAGGCAAGAATGTGAAGAAAGTCTTTGCAAGAAGTGATACCAGATCAAAGGAAATCTTAGATCTCATACATTTTGATGTGTGTGCACCTATGGAAGTAAAATATCTTGGAGGACATCAATACTATGCGACCTTCATTGATGACTACTCTATGAAAACTTGGATATATCTTCTCAAGAACAAAAATGAAGTATTTGAGAAGTTTCGAGAATTCAATAATGAAGTACAAAATTTTCCAGAGAAAGAGATAAAATACCCCAAGGTCATTTAATGGTGGAGAATATACTCCCAAAGAGCTTGTAGCATTTTGCAAGGAAGAAGAGATTAAGAGGGAGCTAATTGTTCCTTATAATCCTTAACATAATGGTGTGGCTAAAAGTAAAAAACAGAACAATTAAAGAATGTGTTAGAGCCATGCTTCATGATTAATATCTCCCTCAATTATTATGGGGAGAAGCATCTATAACAGTGGTTTGTTTGCAAATTGAAGTCCTCATAAGATTCTCAATAATATGACTCCAAAAGAAGCATTTATAGGAAAGAAGTCGAGTGTGGATCATCTTCGAATATTTAGATGTCCAGTTTACATGCACATTGCAAAGGATAAGAGGAAGAAATTGGATCCTACAAGTGCAAAAGGTATCTTTGTTGGTTATAGTGCTTCATCAAAAACATACAGAATCTACATTAAAGAGGATCGTCACATTGAAGTAAGCAGGGATGTCATCTTTGATGAAAATGTAGCTTACAAGAGATCCAAAGATATTATGGTTGATCCTGATGAAGAAGAGGTACCCATTTTTTAAGAAATCTCTAGGGGTGACAATGTTCAAGACCTACATCAATTCAAGAAGATGTTGAAGGACCTAGTGAACTTGTTCAACAAGTTGTTATTACAGAAACTCGTAAGAGACCTACTTGGTTGAGGACAACTCTACAAGAGGCAGAGGGACATGCAACAACAAAGGGAACCTTTACATAAACTAAAATACCTAAAAGGTATTCTGGTTATGCAACCTATATGACTAAACTCATTGAGGTTGAACCCTCCTCCATAATTGAACATCAAGAATGGAGGAATGCAATGCAAGAAGAACACCGATCTATTATGAAGAATGATGTCTAGGAAATTATTCCTAAACCAAGTGACAAATCTATTGTCACTTTTAAATGGATATACAAGATAAAGCATACAGTGGATGGGAACATTGATAAGTATAAAGCTAGATTTGTAGCAAGAGGCTTCTCACAGAAAGAAGGAATCGTTTATAAAGAAAGCTTCGCTCCTACAACGAGATACACAACCATTATACTATTTGTTTCTTTGGTTGCCACTATGGGATGGAACATCCATCAAATGGATGTTAAAACAACTTTTCTAAATGGGACCGTTGATGAAGAAGTTTACATTAAGCAACCTTAAGGATTTTAAGTCCATAAGATGGAGACACACATCTGTAGATTAAACAAGGCTCTATATGGCTTGAAGCAAGCACCTAGAGCATGGTATGCCATGATGGATGCATACTTATTGAGACTTGGTTTTGTAAAGAGATTTGCAGAACCTAAACTCTACATCAAAGTGGTCAAGGATGAACCTATGATCATACGTCTATATGAGGATGATCTACTTGTTACAAGTGTGGAACATCGAATTCAGGGATGCAAGGAGCAGTTTCCAGTAGAATTTGGCATGAACAATATTGGTCTCATGCACTATTATTTGGGACTAGAGGTTTGGCATAAACTTGGTGAAATATATTTTGGCCAAGGAAAATATGTGATCACTAATCTAAAGAATTTAAGGAGTTCAGAATCTAGTCCAGTTGATCCTACAACATGTTATAGACAGTTAATTGGTTCCTAAATGTATCTTGTGAATACTAGACCTCAAATTTGTTTTGCGGTAAATGTATTCAATCAACTTCAGATGGAGATAAAGTGTGACTATTGGATAGCAGCCAAACACATCCTAAGATATCTTCGTGAGACAATGCATCATTGCCTTAGATATATTGGAAATGAAATCCAACTTTTGGGATATACAAATTCTAATTGGGATGGCAGTGAAACATATGGAAGAAGCACTACTAGTGGATGCTTCAGTTTGGGATCTTCCATGATTTCATGGCTGAGCAAGAAGCAAGATACATTTGAATTGAGTAGTGTTGAAGTCGAGTATGTTGTTGCAAGTGAAGAGAGGTTGTTTGGCTTAGAAAATTGCTATCATATTTATTTTAAGGACCATTAATCCCTACAAGTATACACCATGACAAAAAAAGTTGCATAATGTTGACAGAGGACCTAGTGTTTCATGCTAGGACGAAGCATATTAATAATAAGTACCACTATATAAGAAGCTTGGTAGGAGATGGGATCGTGAAGCTACATTATATTCATACAGATGAATAGGTAGCTAATATTCTGATAAATGCACTACCAAACAAGAAGCTTGAGTACTTAAGAAGCAAGCTTGGTTTGGTGGGCATTTCTTCCTTGATTGAGAGGGAGTGATAATGGATATTATATTATTTTCTTCATGTGTCATGCACTAGGCTAGGACTAACAGTCATACATCTAAGTGAAGGCCATGAAGAAAGAATGGGGTTCGTAGGATTGGATAAGCATCTAAGATTGGCACTTCTTGAGGATTGGAAAATCTAAGATAGAAGTAAACTATAGAATGATACTCTTTGAGGATGAGGTAGGACATCCAAGAAAAGAGTAGTCGAAGAGGATTGATTTGTTGAAATTTGGTATCGGAGGACAGGTGGTTCCCTTAGGCTTTGATCTTTGGCCTAGGGAAAAGTGTCCAAAAGATTTTAATTTTTCTCCTAAAGTGACTTTATAATTTTTATAAAGGTAAAATCTAATTTAAAAATGACTTTAAGTGATAAAATTACTAAGTCTAATTTTAAAGTGACTTTTATAAAGTCAATGAAAAATTAGAAAGGAAAAGTGACTTTGGAAATAAATGACTAAGTGGGTCTTTATTAAAGTGGGGTGAATTAAAAAATAGAAAGTGAGATTTAAATTAGCATTTAATCTCAGCCATTGATCTAAATCTATTTCAGCCATTGGATTTAGGGATCACCCAAAAGTCACTTGGAGTTATATTAAGGGAGGAAAAGGAGGAAAAGATAACATTCGATTCAATTCTTTCACGAGCAGATTGAGAGAAGGAGAGCAAGAGAGCAAGGGAGATTTCTGGACAGTGAGCTGCGGAGTATCAGCAGCGGAGTTTCAGCAGCGGAGTAACAACAGCGAAGTTTCAGCAGGGCAGTTTTTCAGCAAGGCTGAGATAAGTTGTAAAAGTTTGCTTGCTGATTTTTGCTGAATATTTTCTTGTTGTAAAAAGGCTTTTTTCAGAAATAAAGAAGAGCTCCCAAACTGGTTTTCCCCAAGAGTTGTAGGTGGTTTTTCCAGGGTCACATTGACCAAAAATATCAGTGTTTTAATGTGTTTTAATGGCTGTTTATTGCTGCTAATTTTTATTTCTGCAATTTCCAGCATTCTGTAAATTTTCCAGAATTTGTGTTTTCAGCAAATTTATTTTTTT
>APFE030603023.1:349514-367486 GCA_000404065.3 Pinus taeda | reverse complement strand
ATCATGTAGCATTTCTTCCTCTTCTTCATGAGTCATGCTAGAGCTTTTAGGTTGCTTACTAGGTGTTTGCATTTTCTTTCCTTGGGGCATAAATTACCGATAATAATGCTCTACTAGCCCTATGAATTCCTTCAAAATAAATTTTCAAACCAATCTTAAGCAAAAATTTAAAAGAATCTACACACCTTTTTTCACTTTGTAGGAGCTCAATATTGCCTTTGATGTATCTCTATACTTTCAGATCATCCAGTTCTGAAATTGCGATTTGCAGTAGCCCTCTATGTCCTCTTTCCAATGCCACTAGTCTGATCCAGATTGGATTCTCCAAGGAAGAGTTATGTGAAATCTCCCATAGTGACGTGATTATAGACTAGTTTAGTAGAGCGAACTTGTACAACGTGCCACGAATCACTGTTTCAACCTTTGGCTCTGTTTGGAATGTAATTCAGGAGTCTACAAAAATACCAACTTCCTTAGATCATATCTCCGCAAATATAGCGCAAAACGCTTTGAAATTCAGACCTAAGGTTCAACGCTATTTCTTCTCAAATGGTTTTTTTTTAGCTTCTGAAACATTGCAAAAAACAAGTTATAGCGAAAATGCCACGATGACCTATTTGGAGTAGCGAAACCCTAGAATCCAAAGCTCTGATACCAAATGTTATGAAACCAGCCCAAGAAAAGATAGAAAATATGATCAACGCCTTAGAATTCAACCTCTTCGAGGGGGAAACCTCCTTTACATTACATAAATGAACAATTCTTAGATGATTCAAATGAAAAAACCTCCTTTCTATATATAGGAGTCTAAGGAGTCACAATATAACCCAGCCGACCTAACAATAATAATATAAAGCCACATAAATAACAATGGAGGGATTCTATGGGGCACAATAATAAAAATATGGGGACAATAGGGGCACAACAATATTAATAAGGGATACAACTACAATAGTAATGGGGTAATCACTAGTATTATAGGGACCTAACAGTCATTGGTGATTTGAACATTGACATCCAACTACAAACAGCTCGTAGCAAAACCTTTGTACAAGTTATGGAAATGGAAAACTTACAAGAAATAACAAGTAAACTATCTCTGCAATGAAAAACAATAATAGACCATATTTGGACAACCTTGCCCATAAAACAGTGTGAAATAAATGTGAAATGGTCATTTTGGTATGATCATAGCATATTTTATGCCCTACTACAACTCTAATGACACTTTTGTGTGAAATCTACTAAACATGCCATAAAACAAAGTCTATGTTTTCCACTTTTTTGCATCTTTTGTTTTCTCACAACAAAATCAATGTAACATTGAGATACAAGTTTCTGTACAATTTGCTAAACATCACATTCAAACAAATTCTATGTTCTCCAAGCAACATCAATGTCTAAATGACATACTAAGAGTCTATGTTTTGCAACTTCCTTGCAACTACTTTGGGAAAACTAATCCAGGTATGTAACAACACATAGAATAACATTATGCACAGATTTACTATTGCATAAAACACATTTTGCTTGTAAACCTAACAACTTATACTCATCCCTATAGAAGTAAATAATATGAAAAGAAAACACGAAGAAATTACTACTCCAGAGACTTGCAGCTTCTCAGAATTTGATAAAAAGTAACTAAACAAGCTTTATATCTATTCTTACAAGTTTTCTAATGCAAACGATATGTTAATTCAGATTCTTTTAATATTGTTCTATAGAAAAGAACAAGAAGAGGAATCTGAAATGAAGGCTAACCATCAACAATGCAATATGATCATGATACAAGAACTAAAGAGCTTGAAACTCGAAACAATATTTCACAGTGACATACTTGTAATATATAAAACAATACTCGATAAAATACATGGAATTGAATTGTTACGTGCTGACCTAGTTGAAAGAAAAGGGAATATGGACATTACACTGAATGTGCCACATAATCTCATTGCTACTGTTGAAGCCAAACTTGTAGTTGGCCAGGGAATTTGTATCAGAGATTTGAATATCTCTCCAAAAACAATTTATGACCATGGAGACTGCACTTACATATTAATTCTACATGATAAAATCACCTTAGAAACAATCCCATCCATCTGTAACAAGTACAGATTTGTACCAATGACAACAATTAAACAGCTTACAAACACAACAACTGCATTCGTGGTTGGCACAATCGTTGGCCTTATAACATTGGAAAAAGAAATAGGTGGTCAATATGTGCTAAATATCAATGAAGGCCAATCTAAAAAATATAAAGCTACGATATGTACAAATTCAATCATATATATATTTTTACATTTACTCTAACATATTTTAAAGCAATTACTTTTAACACTAGTACATTTTGAAATTCAGCTTTATCTCTTCGGTACATTTGTATCACTTTTCAAATCCATACAAAAACAAATTTCGAAACAAGAAGCACCAATGGTGTTGTTTTGAAATGTTGTTAGAGGAAAAGAACACCGATCACTATGCACATGCAAGTCCAAATTCATAACAGTTGTCAATTCAAACAGAGTACTTGCAGACTTGAGAAAACTAATTGTGTCAACAACAATGGTTGTTTCATAGTTCACGAAATATAATTTTTTCTCCTTTATTTATTGTCCCCCTCAATTATACTCCTTTATTTATTGTCCTCCTAGCATTTTCTATTACAATATCTAACGCTAAAAATACACTGGAACACAAACAAGGTAAAAGGAATACTGACAATATCAAACATTCATGCAAAACCTTTTGTAACAATTTCTCTCTTCCAGCAGATACATTCAAAATAGTTTCCGTGAATAAACTTGATTGTTCGACATGTAAAGAGTTAACCACGTATCGATGTTGTCTACAATTGCACTGCATTATCCAAACAGAGGCAAACGTTTTGTACAATTGAATTCTAAAAAATGGTTTGCTACTAAAGCTTTGTCCATCTTTAACATATTTGACATATGAAAAATATCTAGAAGACGTTTTTGATGTCACATACAACCTATGAGACTTCCACGTACAAAGCATTGTTTTGTTGGATAGTTCAAATGTCATTTTACGCACAAAATAATTCAATTTTAGTATCAAAGAGGATTAATCTCTTATGTCATCTCATGCATCTACCTGCCATGGTTCTCCTCTTCTGTTGTTGCTTTTTCATGAAATTTGGTGCTCCTCCTCTGTTGTTGCTTCTTCATGAAATTTGCTCAAATTGCACTACCTTGAAATTTTGTTTCATAAACCATGCTCCCAAGAACAACTGGTAAAATAGGTTTCCATTTTGCAAATGTAACCAGGGTGCAATGTTGTGTCCTCAATCTGAACCCTGGTATAAAGGAACTAAGGTCTTTAAATACTATATCATTGATCACTAGATACTGTAAATAATATATATTCATTTATTGTCTTAGCTTAATGATTTGGATGTTGTAAATAATAAATATGCATTTATTGTCTTAGCTTAATGCTTTAGAACATATTGATGATCATTTCATATTCACCTTCATATCAATGCAAAAAAAAATTGTGTCAAATATGCAAAAAATCACTTCTAGCATTCACCTATTTCTTGCTATATGTGTCTAAATATTCCTATCTTATGAACCCTAGCCAATCATATATTATTAACTATGATTTTGAGCTTATGAGCCTACCTATATTTCTTCTTTGTTTACTAGCATTTACCCTTGTATCAGGTACCCATCAAGAAATATACTGAAGTAATTGATGAACAAACCAATTCCGGGAAAAAGAATTTGCAAATCGACGTGACGATTTTGTTTTAGGTTGACTATGATAGAGTTGTTACCATAAGTATGAGTAAGTAGCTAGTATTAGTGATGAACCACAGATCTTTAGAGGAAATTATTTAGGGAAATAGGTTGGGAAATCACTCTTATTCCTAGGGAGACCATCGTTCATAAGAGATAATAAAGCGTGAAAGAGGAGATAGCACCTGGCGTTAAGCAGAGTTAGGTGGCGTTAAGTAGTGAAGTTTCAAACCACATTATAGGGAAGACACCTACAGTGGTTGATGAAGTTTGTCCAAACAGATCCTTATAGCTGAATTCTAGATGCTAGACTCAAAGCAATATAGTTGTGTTGAGCTGAAATAAATAAACAAGATGGTCGGTGAAAGTGCATGAGGACATGGGCCTAAAGTTTGTGCTCTTAGTTAATATCCTTCTACCATCATGTCACTCTTAACATAGGTGTGAAACTAGGAGATAACTGTATACTTGCCCTTATTGCATAAGCATATGAAATTACTAGGTAATTTTGATCATATTGATTTAACATTGAGCTCATGATACCATGAGATGCATTTGATTGCCAACCCTACTTACTGAAGTGAACTAACCCAACTGATCAATCTGACTGATCCGGTTCCCCGCTTACCAAAATGAGTTCATAAGGTCTAAGTGGAGATTCTAAAATCTCCACCAACTGGATCTTGTTCTCTAAATATGTATCTGCACCTTTTCTTGCTTATAGAAAAACAACTGGTTATAATGCTGCTTACTCACCTAAATCACACTTATAGATAAACAGCTGGCTATAATACTCCTTACTTACCTAAATCACCTTTTGCTGGTGATCATATTGAAATTGGTGCTTCTTCCACCTTTGCCTTTTCTTTTGCGGGATCTACTGTCATTGGCTATCAAATTGGCTGTCTGCTCAGAGTATTACTAGTCTTCAGGTTTCCCCTTTAAGTATTTACTATGGGTCTTTGTAATATATAAGTGAATGCCCCATATGGCGCACCAACTCCAACTTGCTCAGGGCCGAGCCATAATAGCTATAGAATATGAGCCTTGGAGGGTGCAAGGTCTGATTTGGCATGGACCAGGATAACACAAATGTTCGGCCAAGGGGAGCCAACAAGCACAAATTCAAGGTATCGAACCTCCCCCACTATCTTACATCCTAAGCCTTTTATAAGAAGGTAGCTTCATGGCCTAGGGTGAAGAGGTAATGTACATGAGCAGGGTTTGTCTATGTGCCACTAGAAGTATTTTAGTGCTCCACGATAGAGAAACATATAGTGGGTTAGACAGAACTCCACAATCGATGTTCGATGTCTGATCTGTCGTAGCTTGCTATAGATTGCCCCTGTTGCAACTTTCTAATGTTGCTGGTGCCACAAGTGGTTGTGTGGGTGATATGGGCGTAAAGTTTGTGCTGTTAGTTCATATCCTTCTACCATCGTTCCACCCTTAACATAGGTGTGAAACCCGGAGATAATTGTACGCCTGCCCTTATTGCATAAGCATATGCAATTACTACGTATTGAATTTCCAGATCATATTGACTTAACATCAGCAACAAAAACCATACTTCGTCATCAATAGATTCCATAAATGGCTTCACATACATTGAACTCAGGATACCATGAGAAGCATTTGGTTTCCAGGTCTGCTTACTGAAATGAACTAACCCAACCAATCAATCTAACTGATCTGGTTCCATTCTCACCGTTAAGACTACATATTAAACTGCATCACAACTTGACTTTGCTCCCACCATTGCTTTCAACATTCACATAGAGCAGGGACTAGCTTCCAAAACTCCACAATCAAAGTTCGATGCCTGATCTATCGTAGCTTGCTATAGATTGCCCCTGTTGCAGCTTTCTAATGTTGTTAGTGCCACAAGTGGTTGTGTGGGTGATATGGGCCTAAAGTTTGTGCTCTTAGTTCATATACTTCTACCATAATGCCACCCTTAACATAGGTGTGAAACCAGGAGATCATTGTATGCTTGCCCTTATTGAATAAGCATATGCAATTACTAGGTACTGAATTTCCAGATCATATTGATTTAACATCAACAACAGAAACCATACTTCATCGTCAATGGATTCCATAGATGGCTGCACATACATTGAGCTCAGGATACCACGAGAAGCATTTGGTTGCCAGACCTACCTACCAAAATGAACTAACCCAACTGATGAATCTGGCTGATCTGGTTCCTTGCTTACCGTTAAGACTACAGATTAAACTGCATCACAACTTGACTTTGCTCCCACCATTTCTTTCAACATTCACATAGATCAGGAACTAGTTGTTGCACGACCCCCATATTTAGGATTATAACTTGAATGTTCTAAATATTTCTTCTTACAAATATTCAAATACACATTTCTTGCCAATACTTTCATCTTATTTAAAATAAAAACTTCCCCTCGATATGTTTATGAGTGTTCCCAAATATGATATGTCCATGTAATAGATTTTCACATTAATAGAGAGGTAAAATTGGGAAAAAATAAAACTTCTTCGAGAAGTACCTGTAAGTATTTCTCGTTATAATATTTTCATGCAAAAAAACTTGTCCATGGTTAGAGAGAGGTTGGAGTATAAGTTGGTTTGATCATAGATATATTCGGATTTTTGAAAGAATAAATTGATATGAAAATCAATAAGTTTAAGTTCTAATAATTAATATTTCAAAAAATTATAAATTTTAAGTTTTAATACTTAATATTTCGAACAGTTATAAATTGCTTTATATTGATGAAATTTTATTAAAAAAATCATGATTATAAAATATATTTTCATTAAAAATAAAATAAAAAATTCAGTAATATCAATTTTTATTAATTTTTAAGTATTTTATTATGAATGAAAGGTATTTTCACATTTTAAAAATAGATTTATTTAAAGAAAAGTGGATAAGGTTTTAGTGTCACATAAAAAGACTCATATTTAACTAGAAATGTTTCATCGAAATAAACATATCTAATATAGAATTAGATTGATGTTTCCAATTAATTATCGCTGCAATCTTTTCTAGATCCATCTTCAGCTCATTTTTTGCTATTACGAAGCCCAAATAGATCAACTCTTTTTGCAGAAAAGTACACTTTTTCATATTTATGAGCAATTTATTTTGCTGTAATTTTTCCAGCACTTTCTGAACATGTCGAAGGTGCTCCTCTTTTGTCTTGCTAAAAATTAGTATGTCGTCCACGTAAACTATCACAAATTTTCCAATGTATTCTTTCAACATTTCATTCATTAACTGCATAAATGTATTGGGCGCATTGATCAATCCGAATGGCATAACCAGTCATTCATACAGTCCCTCATTTGTCTTAAAGGTTGTTTTCCACTCGGCCCCCTCTCGTATTCGGATCTGGTGATACCCACTCTTCAAGTCTATCTTAGAAAATTATGCTACCCCGCTTAAACAATCCATCATGTCGTCCATCCGTGGCAGTGGAAGCCTGTACCGAATGGTGATTTTGTTGATGGCCCTCGAGTCTGTGCACATCTGCCACTCTCCTCCCTTATTGGGAGCGAGAACCATTGGAACTGTGCAAGGGCTCAAACTCTCCCTTATCAATCCTTTGTCTAGCAGTTCCTACACCTGTTTCCTAATCTCTTCATTGTCCTTGGGGCTAATCCGATATGTTTCCTTATTCGGAAAACTGGCTCCGGGTATGAAGTCAATATGGTGACTTATGCTTCTTTTGGGGGGCAGTTTATCTGGCAAGTCATCCACCACTATGTCTGTAAATTTTTGGGGTAAATCTGATGCCTCTGTATGTAACAACATTGTTTTTGCTCTTCTTACAACTGCATAACTCATCTCGTTATCCTCAACTTGTTTCAAAAACTTTTTTCCGCTAACCAACAATGCTTTTGGCTCACTTGTCCTTGTTGTCACTTCCTCCTTGTTGGGCACAAGCGTGTGCTTGATTCCATCCTTGACAAACTTATAACAGTTTGTTAATCCATCATGTACCACCTTTCTGTCGTATTGCCATGGCCTCCCTAGCAGTATGTGACATACATCCATTGGCATGATGTCACAAATGACCTTATCCTTATATCTACCTATTTGAAACTCCACCTCACACTGTTCATCCACCAACAATTGATGGCCTTTTTGTATCCATGAAACTTTATAAGGGGTGGGATGTTTCAATCGCTTCAATTCTAACTCTTCCACCATCTCTGTGGCCACTAAGTTATCTATACTACTGCTATCAATAATCAGCTTGCAGCACTTACTGCGTGACTTACAAAAAGTTTGAAATAAAGCCTTCCACTACATTTGCTCGGTGGCTTCCTTGGCTGGTTTTAACAACACCTTGTTCAACACTAGGGCTTCCCCTATTTCTGGAGCATTCTCTGCTTCTTGGGGAGGTGCCTCTGCTTCCTCTGGTTGTACAACATATGCACCCCTCTGTCCAGCTTGGTCTGCCTCAGGACACTCAAATGATCTATGTCCGCACTTATGACACCCGTAACATTGATAACCAGCTCCTCTACCTCGGCCATTTTCCCTGCCTCACTGACATGGCCTACCACCTCTAACATTATCACCTTTTTCTGTTGATCCGAAAGCTCTGGAACTGTTGTCTTCCTCATTACTACTAGCAGTCAGTCCTCTGCCATATGACTGGCCTTTTCCCCTCCTGGTTCCTCATCCTCTCCTAGCATTCTACCTTCTAGTAATTTTCTCTTCAGCTTTCATCGCACTCTGATACGCCTCTTCAATGTCCTTTGGAGACAAAATACTAATTTCAACCAAAATTTCTAGCCTTAAACCATTTACGTACCTGGCTGTCTTTTCTGTGGTATCCTCTGTATAACCAGCCCTTAGGTTCACTTGATAAAACTCTTTCGTGTACTCCCTTATTGTCATTCCTTTCTATTTCAGATTCCACACTTGCCTGTGTAGTGCAATCTGATAATCTTTCGGCAGGAATCTGCCCTTCAACTTAGCCACCATCCTTGACCAGGTTTTGATCGACAACTTGTTCAATCTCCTTCTCTCTGTTTGGACACTGTCCCACCACAGGGCTGCATGTCCCTTCAACTTCGTCGCAACAAACTTCACTCTGCGGTCTTCACTGACCTCCTCACACTCGAAATACTTATCCAGCTCACTGATCCAGTCTAATAGAACCTCTATGGACAGGTTGTCATCATAATTTGGGAGTTCAGGTTTGGGTTTACTGCTTGCCACTAAGAAAAATCTCAATAGTCTCATTTCTAGGCCCTCTCCATCCGATCCATCTGTTGTCGCTTCAGCTTCCTCTTCACTATCATCGTCTACCTCTGGGTCTCTTCTTCTTGCTGCCTCAACTACCTCTAAATGAGCGGTAAGAATACTGATCTCCTCTCTCAGTCCTTCTTCTTCTATCCTTCGAACACCTCTACCACGACCTCACATTCCTACCTCCATTTCTCTCACTGACCTTGAAAGAAAAATTATGCTCTAATACTACTATGATGGAACCCAGCCCACACTCCAACATATAACTTAATACAAGGTTGTCCGGTGGTAATGATGAATGCATATTTGGTTGATGATTCGGATTTTGATTATGGATACGAACAATGGATATTTATGTTGGCGGTTGCAATCATTTAGTAAGGCTCATAATTGTGAAACTGACTTGTACTCCTGCCTCGGTCCTCGTTTCCCACTTGGTCATTACGAAAAACCCTTTGGCATTCTGGTCATTTTCGACATTTCGCTCTGCTGTGAGAGCTCTGCAAGGGTTTCTATGGAAATTCTCTGTTCTGGTCCTGTCTGCGAACAAATGTGGTTCCACGGACTTACCTGTGTTTTTGGCAACTATATTCCTTGCTGTATGAACCTATTTTGCACTCTCGAGGTTAGTTTGCTTGTTTTCTTCTGCATAGTGGGTTATTTCGTCTGCTGGTACCTGGAATCGATTTTTGGTTTGGTTTGTTGGATTTCCAGCTGTTCCTTCTTGTTGTTGGTTATTTTTCTTGATACTACTCTGTTGCTAAAATCGTTTTATGTTATGGTTTCCACGTGTACAGGTTTCAGGCACAATGGCTTGCTCGGCTATGTCTTCAGGTAATTTGTCTTTCCTTGCTTTATCTCTGCCTTCTCCTAGTTTAGAAACTAACAATCTCTGCTCCTCTTGTCTCAGGTATTTCTTGTATTCTATGGCTTTGTTGCATGAGGGTCCTTGTTCTATCGTGCTCCCATGTGAGTTATATTCTTCCTTTACTTGTATTGTATCTCTGCTCATTCACTGTTATGCGTGGTATGCTTAACTTTGGCTTGTTCTGGTTGCACAGGTCGTGAGTTCGACCTCGAGCTTGGATGACTTCAACAATTTGGTTTGTAAACCCTTCAATGCTTTGCTGGTAGGCTCTGTCACCACAGTTTTGTTGAATTGTAGCTAGGGTTTGTAGTTCTCTGGTGGATGCACCTCGTTATTCAGTTGGTGTCTATTGTTTGAGTCGTTTCACGACCTAGGCATACTCCTGTTTGCAATTTCCAGTTTGTAATTCATTCTAGTCATGCTCTTTAGTTAAGCTCGAGGGTTTCACAATGTCAAACCCTTGACTAGGTCTACCCTGTCTCGCGGTCACTATTTAATCTATTCATTTTGACAATGTAACACTGGACTCTTATATAATAGCAATTATATATTCTCTTTGACTCTGTTTTATTTAGAAAGGAAAGAAATGGTGTATGATAGTTCATCATGAATTACCTTTGTCTTGGTTTATTCAATCGGTGCCTAGACTCTGTCTTCTTCATTCAACTGTTTCACTGTGTGGACATTCTCCTGGCTGCAAGCTTGTTTATGTGCTTGTCCGTTCCGGTCTCAGAACTTACATGTGACTTACAGTGCTCTGTTTCTTTTTATTATTTATATCCGGAAATGCTGAACCTTGTCAATGATTTTCATTGTTACATTTATATGCTTTGTCTACAGTTAATGGAACTGTGTAGTTACTTTCCGTTGTAGACCTTATAGTTACATAACTATTAAGTATTTGGTTCTGCCTATATGGCAAGATTTTACATTTAGACACATTTGTCTTTTTCTCTTAAAATGACAGGACAATTATTAATCTACTATTGTTTTAAAGACAAACAAGTAAATAACCCTAACCGACCAAACTACCTTTGACTAATACTGGGATTAAAGTAAAAACAAGATCCTGCCTCCTACTCTAACACACTAAACATATAAAACAAACAATATGCTAATTCAACTCTCCAACCTAGCAGAGACCAACACCCGGTCATGGTGCCTTAGCTGGATGCTCCTGCATCAGTGAGGAAGAACAGATAGATAATATATAAAATCCCCTCTCTAATCTAAACTTTTTGTAGCAGACCACCTCAGAACGATATTGATTCCCTCTCGAAAAAAATTGATACATGTAAGTATAGACCCAATATAAACATTAGTCTAACTTTCTTATCATATTAAAGTGTCTGATCTATTTTGAGATATCATCAATTCTTCTTACTATTTAAGATATTTGGTATGCATTACATATTAAAATTAAATTATAAACTTGTATACTTTAATCAAACAACTTCAAGTAATAAAGCTAAATTTATTTTACATATATATTTGAAATATTTATTAATTTAATAATAATTTTTTTTCATAAATTTATATAATAATTTTATTTCTTTATTATTATATTATGGTGAAATTAATGAGATTTATTGTTTTTTTTTTAAATGTTGACACCTTCTAAAATCAAATGCCATGAACTAAAGGTATTTTTTTTCATTTCAGTTTCAAATTGATGTCTACGTTTATTTTTATATTATTTTCTTTGGGTGTTGGAAATTAAAAGAATGAATCTTCTTAAAATGTGATGTATTAAGAATATATAAAGAGTGCACACTATAATCATAGTTGAATTGTGTTTTTCAATGCTTTTAATGTTAAATATATGAATTATTTTTATGTATACTATATTTATTTAGGTAGCACACTCAATATATTATATAGGGTGATTTAACTCCTTAGTGTATTAAAAATGTTAGACACTTCCATGTATTCGACTATTAGAAAGGTTCAAAATATGGTTATTAAAATAATTTAATCACTTTGATAGTATTCTAAATGAATCAAGAAACATATATGTATACAAATGAAAATTACTCACTTAATACAATAAAACATTTAAATAATAATAAATATAATATAATATTATGACTGAAATTAAATATATAGAGATCAATTATATTTAGAAAGGAGTTGTACCTACTTATTATATAAATCAATCACTACACCCAACATTAGTTTCATTGTTGTTTATGCTCACTCTACAACATGGCCACCTTCGAGCTCAGGCTATGAATCCATAAGGGTGAGTTCCAAACCTTGAAACAAATGGAAGGTTAGCTTTTAATGTTTCTATATTCTCATAAATGGCACAACAATCTCAACTTACAAACTCTCCCCCCGGTCACAAACCTCCCCACTGCAAGGACAACAACACTCCTTCTTTATAATTTTTCCTTTAGGATATGAATCCCTTCTTTATAATATAGCCCCTTAGGATATTCCACTTCTTTCCGAAGATATGATACAAACTCGTCAAAAAATTGTAATCATGGAAGCTCTCAAGGATCTTACTCATGGATATTTTTTTGATAACTACCATCATTCTCCTATACACACCCATCACTTCTTATCGTTTGTCAAACCAATAAGATCTTACAATCAACTGCCTTCAATTCTCTCATCCACACCCTTGTAACCACTTCCCCAACTATTCCCAAGAAAGGAATATAATAATACAATATGACTTAGCGATCTTTCCCCCTTTTATGTGGAATGATAGCCCCTTAACATTATTATGATGTTATGTTTTCTTACCTTCCATCATATTGAAATTTACATGGCTAATACATATATCAAATCTGAGGTATTAGAGAAACTGTAGTACATACATTATTCCAAGTACTTCATATCGCAATTGTAGACCAACATTCTTTATGTAGTTAGCAATCACTGAGCAAAAGCCATATAAAACTCTAGTCTGAAATGCAAATCTTTCTCTCTTGTGAGGAAGCATAGATAAATAATCTATAGAATCCCCTCTCTAATCTAAACTTTCTATTGCAAACCACCTCAGAACTAGGCTGATGCCCTCTGCAAAAATATTTGATACATGTAGGTATGGGTCCAATATAAGCATTAGTCTAGATTTCTTGTCAGATAAAAGTGTGTCATCTATTTTGAGGTACTCTCAAATGATTTTATTAATTAATATATCCCTTATGAATTACTTCTTAAAATTAAATTATAAACTACTTTTGATTGTATACTTTAACCAAACAACTTTTCACTAATTATTCTACAACTTCAAGACTATAAAACTAAATTTTATATATATATATTAAATATAAATATAAATAATTAATAATATTTTTCTTCATAAATTTATATAATTTATTTCTTTAATATCATATTATGATGAAATGAATGAGATTTATTGTTTTGTTTACCATGTTGACATTTTCTAGAATTAAATATGAGGAACTAAAAGTATTTTTTTAATTTTCTTTAATTTTCAAATTTAAATTGATGTCTAAGTTTGTTTTTATATTATTTTTGTGAGGTATTGGAAATACTAAAAGCATAAATCTCATTATAAGGTGTTGTATTAAGAATATATAAAAAGTGCACACTACAATCATATAGGATACCAATGATTTATTATGTATACTATATTTATTTAGATAGCACACTCAATATATCATTGGATTCTTTAGTGTATTAGAATTGATATAAACTTCAATGTATTGAAATGTTGGATAGGTTCAACATCTAGTTATCAGGAGAATTTAATCACTTTGATAGTATTTTAAATGAATCAAGAAGCATGCAATAAATGAACAAAATCATACAAAACAACCAAGAAACATATATGTATACAAATGAAAATTAGTCATTTAAGCCAATAGAACATTTAAATAACAATAAGTAAAATATTATCACCACTTAAATTAAATACATAGAGATCAATTATACTTAAATAAGAGTTGAACCTACTTATTATAGAAATAATTTATTACACCAAACATTAGTTTCAATGTTCCCTATGCTCCCTCTACGACATGGCCATCCTCGAGCTAAGGTTGTGAATCCAATGGGCGAGTGATTAAATTTTAAACACATGGAAGATTAGGTTTTTATGTTGCTATATTCTCATAGATGGCACAACAATCCCAACTTACCAACTCCCCCTCCTCCCCACCCTCGTGCCTTCCACAAACATGCCCAATGAAAGGAAAATAAATATCCTTCTTTGTAATATTGTACTTTAGGATATAAATCCCTTGTTTGTAATATAGTCCTTTAGGATATTCCACTTCCTTCTGAGGATCAAGTACAAACTCGCAAAGAAATTTTAATCATGGAAGCTCTCAAGACTCTTACACATGGACAATTTTTTGATAAGTATCAACATTCTCTTGTACACACCCATCACTTCTTATTATTGGTAAAACTAATAAGCTCTTACAATCAGCTACCTTCAATTCTCTCCTCCACACCCATGTAACCATTTCCCCATCTAATCCCAAAGAAAAGAGTATAATAGTATATTATGACTTGGTGATATCTCCCCCTTTTATGTGCAATGATAACCCCTAACATTATTACGATGTTATGTTTTCTTACGTTCCATTATATAATAAAACCGAGGTATTAGAGAAACTATAGTAAATAAACTATTAAAGTGCTTGATATGCACCTCAATCATACAAATTTGACTTTTTTCTTACCAATATTCAGAAAGACTTTTCTTACAAATACATTCATCTTATTAGTCCCTACCATCTGGCAATGGCCAGGGACTATAGTAACCGGAAATGATGCAATTAGCATTAGTTCAGCTGCTTTGACCTGTTTGTTAGTCTCAGTTATTGATTTATAAGCAAAGTTTTCTAACATGAATAGATTTACCATCTTATTTAGCCTCTTCCTGAGGTGGGGAGGCAAAAAGCATAGTTTATAATGTATTTGTTTGTTCATATTTTCATATCCGTAAATGCTACTAGACTAATGCTAGCATTAATAGAGCCCATTAAATAACATATTCTCCCATGATCTCTGATTCTTTGATAAGAAGAACATAAATATGCTTTATTATATCTCCCATCTCTGATATGTTCTTTTTTCGGTTACATGGCTGCCAAACACATGGCCACATGGCTTACATAAACACATCGCTTACAGATGGCTCTTAGATGCATGGGAGGATCATTAGAACATCCATCTATCAATTCACACCTTAGAATATATAAGGTCGCTACAACTTTTTGTGCCCGGAATAGCTTGCTTCATGCCCCAGGAACAGAGAAAAAGTCAGAAAAATGAGAGTTTTTTTGCGGCAATATCATCACCTGAGACGATATAGCAATATAGCAGTCCTGGATAAGGACATGTGAGCAGGAATCTGTATACAGCAACAAGTATGGCTTATCTATGTGAGCAAGAATCTGCATACAACAACAAGTATGGCATCTTTCGATGCTCAATGTCATAAAAAGTCTTGAAAGTCTTGAAAATGAGGCATTCTTTGCTTGCAAATATGTAAAATTCAACTGACTGGTAGGTAATGTTTATTTCACTATATATTTTTGAAGGTTCTTTCTTTAGACAACTTATTAACATAGAAAGCATGAGATTGCATATGCTTTGTACGAATCTGAAACTTTTATTGAAAAAAACAAGGATTTGGATTTTAACAGGGGTAGCATAATTGTTTTGCTATAGAATTAAACAGAATAACTTTAAACTAGACCCAGGTTTCTTCTCTATTTGGTTGAAGCTACTTATGAGTCTCTTGTGATTTCTGTCAGGTATTTTTCATTAGTTTTGCGATGTTCCATAATCAATTTGTGTCCCTGTAATTCGCAAAGAAAGGCAAACAACTTCCATTACCAAGCATAAGAGAGCCGTTAAGGAGAAAGAGTGGTTAAAAATAATACTACTCATAAAAAAAATAAGAACAAGAGCTATATTTTATTTAACGTGAATTAAATAGGTAGACATTATGCTATATTTCAATACCAAATACCCATGCCAGCTTGAGTTCATAGATGCGGGTTCCGTAAGAAGCGCTCTCTCTTCTCCAGAAATTAAAGTAGCAGGTTAAATTCTTGACCTATAACAATTAAACCTATAACTAACATTCTCCTTAAGTGTTAGACTCTAGCACTGTTCAATGAACTTGGAGAATAAATTTCAAAGTGTAATAAAAATTTCTTAGCACCTGGAATGATGGGCTAAAAAATTAGCAAGTGGGAAGGGTTCTGTATTGGTACGTGCACCGACTTGTTCCTAACAAAGAAATCTGCATGCACAGGCTGCAAAAACTGTAATTATTTACCTAATTTGAGTGACAAGAATAAAGAGACATATTACAAAGAGGAAAAGAGAGAGCCCTGGTAAGCGAAGAAATTAACATACAGAGGGTACAAAATAGAATTTATCTAAGTCTGAAATTAAAACAAAAACAAAACTTGCGGAAATGTATTCAAATGTTGCTGCTTAACAGGTGGGAAAAATGACTTGGGAAATATCACTCAAAATAAATTCCATGGCTGCCCACCTTCTGCTCCGCCAATCCCTGCGCAATCCATCCATGCCTTTTCACAGATTGACTGCACGAAGATCTGGCGATCCCATTATCCCTCCTCTTCGGCCGCTCTGCCGGGCTGATGAAGCTTGGAGGCTTTTGGCGGAGGAGGGCTGCAGGATGTTCAAGCCTGCGTCGGGCTGCACATGGTGGCAGGTGCATTCCCATTTTCTTGAGGATTTCTTGGCAGAGTCACACATGATCTCAATGACCTGCTTCAATCTCTCGGTCTTGCCCAAATATACATTGGGAAAACCCTGCAATAAGGCATTGAATACAGTTGTGGGTCTGGCTATCTCAAATTGTGCTCTGAAATCAATGTCCACGAAGAAACGGTCTCAATCAATTATTACATCTATGTACTCATAATTCCTTGCAGGGAATCCACCAATGTGCTCCCATCTTGATTTGCAGAGGCCTACATTGTAGCTTAGTACACGCAAATAATTCATCACACACCGCCTTAACCTGCTTTTCTGGTCAATAACCTGATTTTTATTCACATTGGAAATTTCAACTTCGTTTTGATTTATCTCAAGAGCCCTAACGACCTCCTTGTGCAGGAGAAACTCAACTGGGTTGTTAATGCTAGACAAGAACAGGCCTTCTCACCGACTACAACATGCTACAACATCTTGTTTTGAAGCAAGTAGATTCATTGTGATATATGTGGGGAACCAACACGTGTAATGCATGCAGGTGGTTCGATTATCATTGGGTGTCCAAATTCTGAATACGGTGTTCTATTCGATTAAGACTTCTTTGACCGGACGCGTATCATTCCCATTGATTCAGAATTTAACAGAATCAATCACGCTAAAATGTTATTTTCATGTTTTCTAAAACAAAATAAACAAGAAGATACACTTCGAACTTTCGTACACAACTTCACATAATGTTAACATTCACCCAAATAATGTGAATTACTTTTAAATAAAAAATATCTCATCACTTGCGTTGGCAGGAGATTTTAATGTAATGCTGGCAAGGATGCTAAAAGGATAATTATAATTTCTTCGAATCTTTGGCATAATACTAGCATTTTCATGTAAAAATGGAAAAGATTTAGAGTAAAAATGGCAAAGATCCGTGAATTGTTTGTGTATGCCTTGAATAAATGGCATTATTATAAAATTAATTAAACTAGTTATCTAAGGCTTCTGTAAAATGATTTGCATAAGCCTTCACTTCATAAAACACACACATTTTCTTTCATGCTCCTTTTAAAAATTAAATAAAAAATAAAAGAAGAAATTATTAAATTCGGACTTTGGAATACTGTGCCAAATACTGACATTCGCATTTATGGCAAGGATTCAATAGATAAACATCACTGAATTCTTTAACCATGCATGGCAGTTGAATCTTTAGTCGAAAAGATTGGAGAAGATCTTGCAAGCAGATTCAACGAACAAATTGTTTACTAAGGTCGAAGCACTTATGATCACGCTTTAAACTTTGTAAATCATGATTCTCGCGGGCCTTAAAGGTTAGCGAGAATAGAGAAGTCCTGGTCTACTTTCGAGGCTGACTTCGACCTACTTTAATGAACCATTCCAACTCGTG
>APFE030603023.1:286303-321912 GCA_000404065.3 Pinus taeda | reverse complement strand
CTTCTTTCCTTTTAAGGGAGCTTTCCCAGAGTATAAATGCAACAGCTGGATTTTAATCCTTATCACAAGATAATTCTACTTGTTTGGTTTTGCTGTCTTGGAGAGTTAATTACTCTCCTACTCCAAGACACTAGCCTGATCTATATTGGTGCTTCAGAGCCCTAGTAAAAGAAAAAATTGCTAAGTTGATTTTACTTTAAGCGTTAATTTTATGGCTTTTCTTTAGGAAAAAGGTAGTGGAGATGAAACTGATGGTGTGTAGACTTGACTCAAATCCACTAAAAAGATGCACCTAGGATGATTTACACTACTTTTCTTTTTCAATGAATTCCCTAGCTAAGAGAGTTGGAGAACGCAAACTTTTGATAAAAGCAACTTTCTTAACAGACAATCAAAGAAACAATCTCTTTATCTTTTCCAAGCATATACAACACATGACCACTCATTACTTGCACGAAAATTCCTTTCTCTTTCAAAAACTTCAAATGCTACTTAAAAAAAACTTTGCAAAGTAGAGGTTTTTGTATTTTTCCTATTTAATAAAGCATATAAAACTATTTTAACAAAAGCAATTTCAAAATTTATAAAAATCTATGAAAAACTCACTCAAAAGCAAATGAAAAGGAAATTTACCTAAAAGCAAATCTAAAGAGGCAAAAGCATACTAATATGATTCCAGGTTGTTTTACTCGGTAACAATCAAACCAAGGACCAGTTCATGTAGAATCAAAAATCAGTCAAAAACAAAAATCAATCTCTTTTGTTCTTTTCTTAAGAATGAAATTCACAACTTCAATCAACAAGCTATTTCGAAATTCCGCAAAGAGACAACACAAAGGTAGATTGCTCACACAGGTAGACTTTACGACAGGTCCGACTCCTAAGAAGAATGACAAACCAGAGAGATCCAAGGTTTCACAACTTCTAAAGTCAAAGTCACTACAGGACCAATGCAAAAATCAAACCCTAGGGCTAGAACTTCTATGAATTTCACTAAAACTCTTGACGCTAATGAAACAAGTTCAGGTGAAGATCTCTGACAGATAACCAATGAATCTGGGCAGTAAAAACTATTGAAAGACAAAATCTAAAGGAAAAAATGGAAAAAGTGGAAATTTCTCAATTTTTGACAGGGTACGCAGGCAACCTGTTTGCACAGGTGCGTGCATGCTCTGTGTACAAAGTTGCAGTGCATACAGGTATGCATTGTGCTCAACTCAGAGGGTGCGTACTACTAAAAAATTAAGAAAAACTAAAATCTAACTTAACTCTAAGCTAGCCCACCCAAATACACAGTCAAACAGCTAAAAACCAAAAAAGAAATGACTATTTTCAGATCAAAGTGTCACACAAAGGAAAAATCATTCACATTAATGGATTCCCCAGTCGAGTTGCCAATTTTTCATGTGGAAAGAGTTAATCTTGCGGGCAAAACCAACCTCCCTAGAAGTCTAAGATGTTCTAGTGACAAACAAGACAATTAAGAGCAATCCTTCTCTAAACATGTATTTACCATACAAGAAATCAAGTGTTTAGATCCGACCTGTAGTCCAACGTTGTTGTAGTAGTCTAGCCTCGTCGATCCGGATGAGCTCCTCCTTCACTTCGAAAATTGCATTCACTAACAATCAAACGATTACATAGCACCTGAATATCTCATAAAATAAAACATATTCAACATACAGACCAAGGAGTATATGAAACAACTCATTAATAACAAATTGTTGAGAAGAATGGAGTTATTTGTATTAATAGGAAACAAAAGAAACCATTACAACCTGAGCCTTGGTGTTGTGCAAGTTCCTCCCAAGGTCCAGCAAGGGTTTTCCTTTACATTGATAAGCTCACCCACTTCCAAATGAAACAAGAAAGGATGGTAATCTCTCTTCACAAGCTTCTACAAGGAAGTCCTAATTCCAGCAGCATCTACCCTTTGGAATGTTCAGCTTTCAACCTCCCCTCCTCTGGCCCAATGCCTGTATTTATAATTTTCTAGAGGAATTTAATCAGGTCCAACATCAATGGGATAAGCCCCTCTTTTGGATGGGGTAGCTCCTCTCTTGATGGGATAAGTTCCTCTTTCATAGGGATGCATGAACCATCTGGAGGCGCTCAATACACGTCAAACCATCTTCTAGAATGCTCTAGAAATGACCACAAGTAACTTTTTTAAGATGAAACTCGTGCCTTTTGACCTTTACAGGAGTACGCACCATCCCTTGACATATAGAGCGTACAAGTACGCAGGTATAATGAGCTTGGGATGCGTACACGCAGGTAAGGTAGAGAGAACCTGCGTACCCAGAGATAAACATGTTTTTAAATGACTTTCTCTCTTTCTTGAAGTTTGACATGGAGAGCAGAGGTATAAGGCTTGTCAAGGAGGATAATATGACTGTTGATGGAGCCATACTAACTGCAGATAGTCATGGTGACAAATTTTAGTGTAACAACTACCTATCATTAAAGAGGGTTTTCTCATCATAATTACACGATAAATCAATGCATCGTGTGAAACAATCCATATCAAATAGGAAAAGGAAACACTAAATAGGGATTGTAAAATCAAAGGAAAGTGACGATAACTCAAGCAACTAAGCATTTCCTTTACAAAGGTGGTCTTGTGAAATAGTTCTACATTACCTTGTATAACACAATGACACTTTTCATGATGTAAACCCCAAGCCATAACACACATCACTTCTATCTAACATTTGAAGGCAATTAGCCTAGGAATTGTTCCTTTTGTTATGGTTGGAAACACCTAATAGAGTAATGTGATAACCCTCCAAACCTAGGTATGGTAATCTATGTAGAATCAAAAGCTATTAATAAATTTGAATATTATACTTATGTGAAGTAGTTTGATGGCATTGACATTGAATGTGGTCAAAAATTATTCTCTTATGGTTCTTGTAGCCATGATGTTGATCTCAATATATTCTTTGAGTATGTGTTAGATGTTTCTTCCAGGTGCATCTACAATACCTTAAGGGATAATATGATGTTTTTCCATCCCTTCATATTTGATGACTAGGTGACTTTGATGATCATGCAACACACATTGAGCGATGTTGACCTTGAGGGTGACTTGGAACAATTCCTAAGACCCTCCCTCAACCTCAAGACCTTAAGGAATTGATGATCGAGATTAGGGAATTTCTTGAATATTAGGTGTTCGTAGGAGATGACAAGGCACTTAAAACCTTATATTGTACCTATTCCATAGTTGTTGTGTTTCCTTTTGTGATGATTGAGGGTCATGAGGACTTAATATATTTCTAGATGGGATTTCACACCTATGACCCTAATGATGTCAATATCTTACATGATGATGTCACCTTTTGATACATTTGACGGTGATGTGAGATTTCTAAAGGATGGCATTTGTCTAAAAAGGGTTTTCTTTAGTGATGTGATACCATTTTTATGAGAAGACCGACCTCTAGGATGTGATAAAACCATTATGTCATCCCTTGCAACTTTTTATGGAGTGACATGCATTTTAAGATATGATTTAATGATTTGAGGATTTTCTACTCACACATGTGGGTTAAATTAGACTTATTTTTCTATTATTACATTATTTTAGTTCTCTTTTGGAGTGGGCTTAATGTCCTATCAACCTTCTATCATGGATAACCTTCTTTAGGGACCCTTAGAGAAAATTAAATCTAAATCAAATTGTTTTCCCTATTATAAATAAGAAATTTGATTTAACTCTTGGTAGTTGTCAAACACACATGGATTATAACTTTCTCTCCATTAGTGATTTCTCTCTCTTATGTGCAATGGAGGCCTAGTTAAGAAAATTTCCTTGGTGGATTTTGTGATGCAATGTGATCTCTTTTCATCGATCCCTATGGTGGATCTTTGATGTTTCATGGTGAACTAAGTTGGTATATTTTCTTTATCTTTTATTATGTTCTATGTGACTAATATTTGTGTAGTAACTTAGTTTTTTATGGTATTTTTTCATTGTCTCGTAATCAACTAAACCCTTTCTTCAAGTATTTGAGAAAGAGAGATAGGTTTCTCCTTTTGTTCATCATCCAGAAAATTAAGAACCTATCAAACCCTAGGGTGATTTAGTTTATTTTACATACTTTTTTTAGATCTAGAATCATTTAAAAGAATCCTTATAATAGTCTATATCTAGACTCTATTACCCTAGATTGAGAAGGAAATGGTCTATCTCACTTGTTTCATTCTCTTAAAATATAAAATAATTTCTCCCTTTATTTATGATAAATTAGGAACAAATTACAACAAATTTTTATATTTTGGAATTTAATGACTTGTTGATGTATTCCCTAGTGGCAAACATCATTTAAAAGAGAATTGAGGAAGAAAAATTGAAGTTTTTTTATGCATTTTTTTATCCATTTTCTAGGTGAAAATCCCTCTCTCCTTGAAAGACCAGGGATTTTCCCCTTAATCATAGAGCACCAATTTTTTTCCACCCAAGAGTTTGATAAATTAGGGGAGGGCTACATTCTAGTTCATTTCCCAATCATTCACCTATTGGTTAAACATAGAGTCACAGAATGTGATGTGTTGGTATTTATAAAAATGTTTGAGAAATCTTCAAACTTTTTCAAGAATTAAATGGACCTCGCGTTCTAGACTCTTGCAAGAGTAGCAATGAGAACATTAAATATCACACTATTAAGAGTTGGAAAGCAAAAAAGAGAAATTATCACTCCTCAGCCTCATGCCATCATTCCTATAAAATATGTGATTAAGATTTTAAATGATCAACTAAAACAACAAAATAGATATATAAATCCAAACTCTTCACTTAAAAAATTTCTTTTCCTATTTCATAAATATTAAATATATAATAATAATATTATATTTTATAATTCTGTGAATTCATTATATATAATTTTTCCAATAAAATATATCTATAAATCCAATCTCTCTTCACCTTAGAAAAATTCTTTTCATATATATAATATACACGAAGTATATAATTTTTCGAATAGAAATCCATTTTATAAGAAAAAACATACTTTCAATTGAGTGAAATTTCACATGTAAGTGAATTTCCTTATGGAAAATTACACCATCTTTTTTTAAATTAAATATGTTGAATGAAGGACATTTATTTTTTATTTTTAATGTTAAACAAGAAGGGTTGCATCGCAGCAAATCCCTGCCTTGAAGGGGAGCTTCAAGAAAACACATTTAGAATATAGAAAATAGTAACTACAGTTTAGCATGTACACTAGCTTTAGTATTGAATCTTGTGCAAACACTAACAACATTCTAGCATGTACACCAGCCATCATATTGAATCTTGTACAAGGCAAGAGTCCTCAATTGTCATAACATCAAGAGGGCAGACTCCAATTTCTATCCCAGTGAGTTACATAAAGGGTGAATTTACTAGAATTTCTCAACAAACTGTTACAGCTCCGAGGACTACCCAAGGATATAGACTGAAAGAGGTGCAGAAGGAGAATGATAAATTCACGTAGGTATAAGAGGTTTACTCTGTGACTAGTCCGTAACTTAGAGTATTACTATTAGCTAGCTCTTTTATAATCAGATTGCATATTCAGTAGATTACCAATTAGAATGGGGCAAAGTGAAGCGTAGAGATGGTGATATCAGATGTTTAAAACATGGATATTCTCTTTGGGAGATTCCCTTCAGTATGTAGACAACTGGCTTTCACTCTAAGGCTTGAGCCAACTCTATGGAACTTAGTGCATGGACAAAGAAAGCTAATAGTATAAAGTACTAACTTGGCTTGGCCGCAGAAATGCATAATTACATATATAATGAGCATCATTCAATCTCTGTGGTGCTTATAGGATTAGTTAACTGAAGGATGGCTCGAAGCCCTTTCTAGTTTGTAAATTGAGCTCTGATAAGAAAATATCTCAGCAAGTCAATTCTAGTTGGAGATCTCCAAAGACAGGGTTCTCCAGGGTCACTTTTTATGTACTGATGTATGTGAGATTGTTATTTTGTTCAAGGATAGATGTAGAGCATTTATAATTTTAGTGGGTCTGGAAATAATTTGTAGATCGATATTTAGATCCATATCTTGGAGAAGATACTCAAGGGACTATAGATTATGTTGATCCTGATCCAGATTATGAAGTTACAAAACGAGACCCAAAAGCAGGAGTTGATTGTGCAGTTGGTTCTTATCGATGAAGCAAGAATTGATTGTGCAGTTGGTTCTTATTGATGACACAGCCAAGGGAGCATATTCATATTCTATAGAGCGAGAACGGGCCTATTGAATCCTGTACAAGGTAGGAGTCCCCAAATACAATCTAAGACAACAGACAGTTAGAATTTAAATCTAAAACATATGAAAGAGAAAATTAAATATTTACAATCTAATAACTACCCAAATATGAATATACACAACAAAAATTGTAGAGCGGGGAACTTGATTTCGAGATCTTGTTGGACATAGATCCAACTATTCTCCTATACACAAATTTTGATTTTCTTTCCTAACACAAGATCTGCATGGCCAAGTTAAGCTAGAATCATGCAGTAAGTGAAAGACATATGTTGCACAGATTAAAGAATCCAAACCTTGATTTTCAAAGTTGTACAAGCTACAACACCTTTTTTACAGTTATTATGTTGATTCAGGGAGCACACCGTTATTGTGTTTATCCATCCAGCAGTAGCAAGTCAATTCTAGTTGGAGCTTTCCAAAGACAGGGTTCTCCAGGGTCACTCTTTATGTACCAGTGTATGTGAGATTGTTATTTTGTTCAAGGATATATGTAGAGCATCTACAGTTTAGTGGGTCTGGAAATAAGTTACAGATCGATATTTAGTTCCATATCCTAGAGAAGATACTCAAGGGACTGTAGATTATGTTGATCCTGATCCAGATTATGATGTTACAAATCGATACCCAGAAGCAGGGTTTGATTGTGCAGTTGGTTCTTAGCGATGAAGTAGGAGTTGATTGTGTAGTTGGTTCTTATTGATGAAGCAACCAAGGGAGCATATTCATATTCTATAGAGTGAGAACAGGCCTATTGAATCCTGTACAGGCAAGAGTCCCCAAATACAATCTAAGACAACAAACAATTAGGATTTAAATCCAAAACATATGAAAGAGAAAATTTAATATGTACAATATAGTAACTACCCAAATATGAATATACACAACAAAAATTGTAGAGCGGGGAACTTGATTTCAAGATCTTGTTGGACACAGATCCAACTAGTCTCCTATACGCAAATGTTGACTTCCTTTCTTGACACAAGATATGCATGGTCAAGTTAAGCTATAATTGTGCATTGAGTGATGCAGGAGAATCCAGCTAAGGCGCCATGACCGGGTGTTGGTCTCTGCCAGGTTGGAGAGTTGAATTAGCATATTGTTTGTTTTATATGTTCATTTTGTCAGAGTAGGAGGTATGATTTTGTTTTTATCTTAATCTCAGTATTAGTCAAAGGTAGTTTGGTCGGTTAGGGTTATTTACTTGTTTGTCTTTAAAAAAACAGTAGATTAATAATTGTCCTGTCATTTTAAGAGAAAAAGACAAATGCATCTAAATGTAAAATCTTTCCATATAGGGAGAACCGAATACTTAATAGTTATGTAACTATAAGGTCTACAACTGAAAGTAACTACACAATTCCATTAACTATAGACAAAGCATATAAATGTAACAATTAAAATCATTGACAAGGTTCAGCGTTTCCGGATAGAAATAATAAAGAGAGACAGAGCAAAAATTTAACTATCATCCATCTGTACTATCATCTACATACTATGAAATTATATTTTTTCTCTATTGTTTAATCGATTCAAAAATAACAAGTAAAGTGCAGGCCTACAACTTTATGTTTTTCCTCTCTTAAAAGAAAATAGAGCATTGTAAGTTGCATGTAAGTTCCAAGACCAGAACAGACCAACACGTAAAAAAGCTCGCAGCAGGAGAATGTCCACACAACGAAACAGTTGAACGAAGAAAACATAGTCCAGGCACCAATGGAATAAACCAAGATAGAGGTAATTCATTACGAACTATCATACACCATTTCTTTCCTTTCTAAACGAAACAGAGTCAAAGAGAATATATAACTACTATTATATATAAGAGTCCAGTGTTGCATTATAAAAACGAATAGAGTAAACAATGACTGCGAGACAAAGCAGACCCTAGTCAAGGGTTTGACATTGTTAAATCCTCGAGCCTAACTAAAGAGCATGACTAGAACAAATTACAAACTGGAAATTGCAAACAGAAGTATGCCCAGGTTGTGAAACGACTCAAACCATAGACAACAACCAAATAGCGAGGTGAAACCACCAAAGAACTACAAACCCTAGCTATAATTCAACAAAACTGTGGTGACAAAGCCTACTAGCAAAGCATTGAAGGGTTTGCAAACCAAATCATTGAAGTCATCCACGTCTGAGGTCGAACTCGCAAACTATGCAACTAGAACAAGCCAAAGTTAAGCATACCATGCATAACAGTGAATGACCAGAGATACAATACAAGTAAGTTAAGAATATAACTCACCTGGGAGCGTGATAGAACAAGGACCCTCATGCAACAGAGCGATAGAATACAAGAAAGACCTGAGAGAATAGGAGTGGACATTGTTAGTTTCTAAACCAGGAGAAGGCAAAGATAAAGCAAGGAAAGACAAATTACATGAAGACATAGCGGAGTGAGCCATTATGCCTTAAACATGTGCATGCAGAAACCATAACATAAATCGATTTTAGTGGCAGAGAAGTATCATGAAAAATAACCAACAGCAGGAAGGAATGGCTAGAAGTCCAACAAATCAAACTAGAAATCGATTCCAGGTACCAGCGGACGAAATAGCCCACTGTGCAGAAGAAAACAAGCAAACTAACCTCCAGAGCACAAAATAGGTTCATACAGCAAGGAATACAGTTTCCAACAACACAGGTGAGTCCATGGAACCACATTCGTTCGCAGACAGGACTAGAACAGAGCATTTCCATAGAAACCCTCATAGAGCTCTCACAACAAAGCGAAATTATGAAAATGACTAGAATGCCAAAGGGTTTTGTGTAATGACCAAGCGGGAAATGAGGACCAAGGCAGGAGTACAGGTTAGTTTCAAAATTACGAGCCTTATTAAATGATTGCAACCACCAACATAAATATCCATTGTTCATATCCATAATCAAAAGCCAAATCATCAACCAAATCCTCATTCATCATTAGCACCGGACAACCTTGTATTATGTTATACAATGGAGTATGGGATGGGTTCCATCATAGTGGTATCAAAGCAGATTTTTTTTTTTTTAAGGTCAGTAAGAGAAATGGAGGTAGGAAGGTGAGGTCATGGCAGAGGTGTTCGAAGGATAGTAGAGGAAGGACTGAGAGAGGAGATCAGGATTCTTACTGCTCGTTTGGAGGCAGTTGAGGCAGGGAGAAGAAGATATCCAGAGGTAAGCGATGATAGTGAAGAGGAAGCTAAAGCGACAATAGATGGATCAGATTGAGAGGGCCGAGAAATGAGACTATTGAGATCTGTCTTAGTGGCAAGCAATAAACCCAAACCAGAAATCCCAAATTATGACGGCAACATATCCATAGAAGTTCTATTAGACTGGATCAGTGAGCTGGATAAGTATTTCGAGTGTGAGGAGGTCAGTGAAGACCGCAGAGTTAAGTTTGTTGCAACAAAGTTGAAGGGACACGCAACCCTGTGGTGGGACAATGTCCAAAAAGAGAGAAGGAGATTGAACAAGTTGTCGATCAAAACCTGGTCAAGGATGGTGGCCAAGTTTAAGGTCATATTTCTGCTGAAATATTATCAGATTGCATGACACAGGCAAGTGCAGAATCTGAAACAGAAAGGAATGATAGTATAGGAGTACACGGAAGAGTTTTATCGAGTGAACCTAAGGGCCGATTATACAAAGGATACCATAGAAAAGACAGTGAGGTACGTAAATGGTTTAAGGCTAGAAATTTTAGATGAAATTAGTATTATGTCTCCAAAGAACATTGAAGAAGCATGTCAGAGTGCGATGAAAGCTAAAGAGGAAATTACTAGAAGGCAGAATGCCAGGAGAGGATGAGGAACCAGCAGGGGAAAAGGCCAGTCATATGGCAGAGGGTAGACTGTTAGTAGTAATGAGGAACACAGTAGTTCCAGAGCTTCTGCATTAGCAGACAAAGGTGGTAATGCAAGAGGTGGTACGCCATATCAGCGAGGCAGGGGAAATGGCTGAGGTAGAGGAGCTGATTATCAATGTTATAGGTGTCATAAGTGGGGACATAGATCATTTGAGTGTCCTGAGGTAGACCAAGCTGAACAGAGGGGTGCATATGTTGCACAACTAGAGGAAGCAGAGGCACCTTCCCAAGAAGCAGAGAATGCTCCAGAAACAGGGGAAGCACTAGTGTTGAACGAGGTGTTGTTAAAACCTGCCAATGAAGCCACCGAAAAAACGCAGTGGAAGGCTTTGTTTCGAACAGTTTGTAAGTCACATGGTAAGTGCTGCAAGCTGATTATTGACAGTGGTAGTATAGATAACTTAGTGGCCACAGAGATGGTGGAAAAGTTAGAATTGAAGCGATTGAAACATCCCACCCCTTGCAAAGTTTCATGGATGCAAAAAGGCCATTAGTTGCTGGTGGATGAACAATGCGATGTGGAGTTTCAAATAGGCATATGTAAGGATAAGGTCATTTGTGACATCATGCCGATGGATGTATGTCACATACTGCTAGGCAAGACATGGCGGTATGATAGAAAGGTGGTACATGACAGATTGACAAACTATTATAAGTTTGTCAAGGATGGAATCAAGCACACACTTGTTCCCATCAAGGAGGAAGGGACAACAGGGGAAAGTGAGCCAAGAGCATTGTTGGTTAGCAGAAAACAATTTTTGAAACAAGTTGAGGATAGCGAGATGAGTTATGCAGTTGTAAGAAGAGAAAAAAAAGTGTTGTTGCATACAAAGGCATCAGATTTACCCCCAAAAATTTAGCATATGTTGCAGGAATTTATAGAAATAGTGGTGGATGACTTGCCAAATAAACTGCCCCCCCAAAGGAGCATAAGTCACCATATTGACTTCATACCTGGAGCCAGTTTGCTGAATAAGGCAACATATCGGATGAACCCCAAGGACAATGAAGAGATTAGGAAATAGGTGCAGGAACTACTAGACAAAGGATTGATAAGGGAGAGTTTGAGCCCTTGCGTAGTTCCAACGGTTCTCGCTCCTAAGAAGGGAGGAGAGTGGCCGATGTGCACAGATTTGAGGGCCATCAAAAAAATCACCATCTGGTATAGGTTTCCACTGCCATGGATGGATGACATGATGGATTTTTTAAGTGGGGCAAAATATTTTTCTATGATATACTTGAAGATTGGATATCACCAGATCCAGATACGAGACAGGGACGAGTGGAAGATAACCTTTAAGACAAATAAGGGACTGTATGAATGGCTGGTTATGCCATTTAGACTGAGGAATGCGCCTAGTACATTTATGCGGTTAATGAGTGAAATGCTAAAAGAATACATTGGAAAATTTGTGATAGTTTACTTGGAAGACATACTAATTTTCAGCAGGACAAAAGAGGAGCACCTTCGACATGATCAGAAAGTGCTGGAAAAATTATAGCAGAATAAACTGTTGATAAATCTGAAAAAGTGTACTTTTCTACAAAAAGAGTTGATTTATTTGGGCTTCGTAATAGCAGAAAATGAGTTGAAGATGGATCTAAAAAAGATTGCAGTGATAGTTAATTGGCCATCCCTGAAAATCTTATTTGAGGTACGTAGCTTTCAAGGACTAGTGAGTTTTTACCGGAAATTCATAAGAAATTTTAGCAAAATTTGTGCACCTATGTTGGACACTATTAAAAAGGACAGTCAGCCTTTTTGATGGACTGATGCAATGGAAAGGAGTTTTCAGCTACTAAAGAAGAAGATCACAGAGAGACTGATCTTGAGATTGCCAGATTTTAAAAAGCTTTTTCAGATTCGTTGTGATGCTAGCGGTACGACTATTGGAGCTTTACTCAGCCTGGAGGATAAACTTGTTGCATTTTTCAGCAAGAATTTAAATGAGAGCAGCCATAAATATTCGTCCTATGATAAGGAGTTTTATGCTGTCATCCATGAACTGAAGCACTGGAGACACTATTTGCGGGGAAACAAATTCCTGTTGTTTTCGAATAATTCTGCACTACAGTATGTGATGCAACAACACAAGCTGAATCACAAACATGCCAAGTGGGTGGAATATTTACAGAGTTTCACCTTTGTGTTGAAACACATCAGCGAGTAGGCCAACAAGGTGGCAGATGCATTGAGTAGGAGAGTTTTACTTTTGCAGGAGATTATTGTGTAAGTGATGGGTTTTGAGCACTTAAAAGACTTATACCAGACTGATACAGATTTTAAGGAGCCCTATGAGGCATGTAAAAATCCCTTGGTGAGAGATAACAGTCCATGGTTAGACTACAACTTGCAAGCGAAATTGCTATTTAGGGGAGGATAGCTATGCATTCCTGACTGCTCAATGAGGGAAAACATTATTCGGGAGAAGCACAGTGGAGGTCTAGCCGAACATTTTGGCATCGAAAAGACACTTGAGCAGCTCAATCATTTTTACTTTTGGCCAAAGATGCGAAGGGATGTACAGTGATTTGTGACCAGATGTAAAGTGTGTCAGTTGGCGAAAGGTTATGGTCAGAACACGAGACTGTATACACTGTTACCTGTTCCAAGCAAACCATGGGAATTAGTCAAATTGGACTTTGTCTTAGGTCTACCTAGGACACAATGAGGTTATGACTCAGTGATGGTTGTAGTGGATAGATTCTTGAAGATGGTGCATTTTATCCCTTGCAGAAAAACCAGTGATGTCACTCATGTGGCCCACCTGTTTTTCACGGAGATTGTCAGGCTACATGGGTTTCCTAAGTCTATTCTTTTAGACATGGATGTGAAGTTTACAGGGCACTTTCGGCATACCCTATGGAAGAAGATGGATACATACTTGAGTTACAACTCTGCTTATCACCCGCAAACCGACAGACAAACAGAGGTGGTAAACAAGAGTCTGGGAAACCTACTACGAAGCTTGATTGGTGAGAATTTGCAGATGTAGTATCGAGTGCTTGCCTAGGCAAAGTTCGCTTATAATGACTCGCCTAATCGTAGCACCGGTTACAGTCCATTTCAAATCCTGTATGGCATGCATCCTCATGGAGTGCATGAGTTGCGAGATCTCGGAATGCAAGAAAGGCAAAGCGCAGATGGAGAAGATTTCGTTAACGTGATGAGGGATTTACATGAACAGGTGAAAATTAAATTGCAGGACAACAACCAAAAGTATAAATAGAAAGTATATTTGAAGAGAAGGGAGGTACAGTTCAATGTAGGAGATGAATTCCTCAGGAATTTGCACAAGGAATGGTTCCCCAGAGGTGCATACAATAAGCTAAAGTATAAGAAGATAGGCCCTTGCAAAGTTTTCCTGAAATTTTTAGCGAATGCCTATGAGATATAACTGCGACCAGGGGTAGGCATTTCACCCATCTTTAATGTAGCAGACATGTTCCCTTACACTGTTGACCTAGAAGAAGAAGAAGACAAAACCACACGGCCTACACGGAATACCCAGGATGGAGGAGAAACTTGGATGAGACAGATGCCTTACATTCAGCCTCCCGAAATCGAGAGCATTCTTAACACTTAGGTGGCCAAACGAACTCTACGGAAAGAGTATCTGCAATACCTGGTCAAGTGGAAGAACCATCCTATTGAGGACAATTCATGGCTTGATTCCAGGCAGATTGAGAAGACAAGTTATTTAGTCGAGAAGCTCATGGAATGGAGCCATGATTTCATTTGCCCTGGTAGCCTGATGCAGGACCATCCAGCTAAGGCACCATGACCGAGTGTTGGTCTCTACAAGGTTAGAGAGTTCAATTATCATATTGTTTGTTTTATATGTTCAGTTTGTTAGAGTAGGAGGTATGATTTTGTTTTTATCTTAATCTCAGTATTAGTCAAAAGTAGTTTGTTCAGTGAGGGTTATTTACTTGTTTGTCTTTAAAAAAACAATAGATTAATAATTGTCCTATCATTTTAAGAGAAAAAGACAAATGCTTCTAAATGTAAAATATTTCCATATAGGTAGAATCAAATACTTAATAGTTATGTAACTATAAGGTCTACAACTGAAAGTAACTACACAGTTCCATTAACTGTCGACAAAGCATATAAATGTAACAATGAAAATCATTGACAAGGTTCAGCATTTCCGGATACAAATAATAAAAAGACACAGCACTGTAAGTCGCATGTAAGTTTCGAGACTAGAACGGACAAGCACATAAACAAGCTCGCGCCCAAGAGAATGTCCACATAGTGAAACCATTGAATGAGGAAAACCGAGTCCAGGCACTGATTGAATAAACCAAGACATAGGTAATTCATTACGAACTTTCATACACCATTGCTATCCTTTCTAAATGAAACAAAGTCAAAGAGAATATATAACTACTATTATATAAGAGTCCAGTGTTACATTATAAAAACGAATAGAGTAAACATCAACCGCGAGATAGGGCAGACCCTAGTCAAGGGTTTTACATTGTGAAACCCTTGATCCTAACTAAAGAACATGACTAGAATGAATTAAAAACTAGAAATTGTAAACAGGAGTATCCCCAGGTCATGAAACGACTCAAACAATAGATAGAACCCGAATAACGAGGTGCAGCCACCATAGAACTACAAACACTAGCTACAATTCAACAAAACTATGGTGACAGAGCCTACCAGCAAAGCATTAAAGGGTTTGCAAACCAAATCATTGAAGTCATCCATGCCCGAGGTCAAACTCGCGACCTGTGCAACCAGAATAAGCCAAAGTTGAGCATACCACACATAACAGTGAACGAACGGAGATACAATACAAGTAAGGGAAGAATATAACTCACTTGGGAGTGCGATAGAACAAGGACCCTCATGCAACAGAGCCATAGAATACAAGAAAGACCTGAGACAAGAGGAGCGGACATTGTTAATTTCTAAACTAGGAGAAGGCAGAGATAAAGCAAGGAAAGACAAATTACTTGAAGACATAGCTGAGCGAGCCATTGTGCCTGAAACTTGGGCACACGGAAACCATAACATAAAACGATTTTAGCAGCAGAGCAGTATCAAGAAAAATAACCAACATCAGGAAGGAACAGCTAGAATTCCGACAAACCAAACCAGAAATCGATTCCAAGTACCAGTAGATGAAATAACCCACTGTGTAGAAGAAAACAAGCAAACTAACCTCTCGAGCGCAAAATAGGTTCATACAGCAAGGAATATAGTTTCCAACAACATAGGCGAGTCCATGGAACCACATTTGTTCATAGACAGGACCAAAACAGAGCATTTCCATATAAACCCTCACATAACTCTCATAGCAGATCGAAATGCCGAAAATGACCAGAATGCCAAAGGGTTTTGTGTAATGACGAAGCGAGAAACGAGGACCGAGGCAGGAGTACAGGTTAGTTTCACAATTATGAGCCTTATTAAATGATTGCAACAGCCAACATAAATATCCACTATTCATATCCATAATCAAAAGCCAAATCATCAACCAAATCCGCATTCATCATTAGCACCGGACAACCTTGTATTAAGTTATATGTTGGAGTGTGGGTTGGGTTCCATCACTCACAAAAGAAGAAGATTTCCATTTTAGAATGCACTTTTATATGGCTCTTGCTCGGTAATTTCCAACTACACAAAGAAATTTGGTGTGATGCATGTCCTCGATAGCTGTGAAAATCTTGGTATCGTTAGGAGGCGACTCCAACTAGGTGTTTTGAAGTTCCTCTATTGATTGGAGTCCTCCTTCATTCTAGGCCGCATTCCAAGGTAACTTTATGTTCCTCCATCCTCTCATATATTCAATGGATACCCTGCTTGGCTAGCTCTTCTAATCTCCCTTCCTCCTAAATTTTGTTTCTTTTCCTAAGAAAATTGGCTATAATCTTCATCATTTATGCACCCTCATTTCGCAGCGTTTGATCTAATATGTTGGTATTTCTCTGGTATTTTTTAATTCTTATACAAGAGTTTTAGATGTTGTATCTAACATTAGTTGTGGGGAGGAATGGAGAGTCTCAGCCCTTGTAACTGTTGGAATTATTGTTTGTACTCTTGAATTGTGACCACTTTAGGTTTTAGGAGAAGTGCATATGTTTCTTTCTTAGGATTCATAAGTTATTATGGATTTTCTGATTTATAATGCCTCACCAGTGAGGTCATTGACATCGAGGTGTTGGGGAGCGTGGCCAATCTATAAAGATATGCTCTAAGGCTTTTCCTAAGATTGTGACAACTGTCTGTTAGGTTGCGATCCCTCTATGTTCTCAGACAGACACTCAAGACTCAAAGGAAATGTTCATAGGGATAAACAAATAGTCTCAGATTATAAGGATTTGAAAGAAGTTTCTTATTAGCTCTTGGAACCTAGGCACACTGGGGGATAGATAAATCAATAAATTTACATGGTCACTCTTCATTGGTAGTTGAAAATATTGTTGGGAAAATTCTCAAGGAGGAGCGTGACGATAGAAATAAAATCACTTCATTCCTCAATGAGCTTAAGAGGAACCAATGGAGAATTCAAGACAACCTTGATTGTCTGGAAGATTGTATGAAGCATTTGGAAAAGCAAAAACAGTGTGCACTCAAGTTTCCAACTCCCCCGTACACTAGGTCGGACAAACCTACTACTATGACATCTTGAGAATTATAAATGTCTATCTTTTTGAAATGTTTATGGTGTTTTTTTCTCTCTCTGAATATATGGTATGATGGGTTGTGCAACGTATGCGGGCAAGTGTTTTTTTTTTTTAAAGTTAAAATATCATCCAACAATTCTCATCAGAGTGAGGCTCATATGTTTGGGTGAAATTTGAGAGATATGTTGTAATCTGCTTTTCTTAAAGAAAAAGTATCAGTTTACAAAAGAAAGTAGTTTCTAATTTTTGTAGTCCACAGGGTGGAGCTCGAATGAAAATGGAGTGTTAATCTCTCGATTTCCCTATGTGTGTAGAAGGGACATATGTTAGGCACATAAGGTTAAAGTGGTAGTAGTTGAAATTGACCCATGTTGTGTGAGTATGAAACCAACCGAACTGTTGATTTTCAATCACAATATCTATCTATCTATCTATCTATCTATCTATCTATCTATCTATCTATATATATATATATATATATATATATATATATATATATATATATATATATATATATATATATATATATATATATTATATATATATATATATATATATATATATATATATATATATATATATATATATATATATATATATATATATATCTATATATCTATATATATTATTATATCTGTATGTATGTATGTATGTATGTAGATATAGAAATGAAACATCAAATATAATTCTATATTAGATATGTTTATTTTGATGAAACATTTTCTAGTTAAATATGAGTCTTGTTATGTGACACTAAAATCTTATCCACTTTTCTTCAAAATAAATCTATTGTAAAAATGTGAAAATACCATTCATTCATAATAAAATACTTAAAAAATAATAAAATTGATATTACTGATTATTTTTTTTTAATTTTTTTTTTTATAATGAAATATATTTTATAATCGTGATTTTTTTTAATAAAATTTTCATCAAATTATAAAGCAATTTTATAATTTGTTCGAAATATTAAGTATTAAAAATTAAAATTTATAATTCTTTGAAATATTAATTATTAGAACTTCAACTTATTGATTTTCATACCAATTTATTCTTCAAAATCTGAATATATCTATGATCAAACCAACTTATACTCCAACCTCTCTCTAACCATGGACAAGTTCTTTTGCATGAAAATATTATAATGAGAAATAATTATAGGTACTTCTCGAAGAAGTTTTATTTTTTCCCAATTTTACCTCTCTATTAATGTGAAAATTGATTACATGGACATATCATATTTCAGAACACTCATAAAAATATCGAGGGGAAGTTTTGATTTTAAATAAGATGAAAGTATTGGCAAGAAATGTGTATTTGAATATTTGTAAGAATAAATATTTAGAACATTCAAGTTATAATCCTAAATAAGGGGGTTGTGCGGCAACTAGTCCCTGATCTATGTGAATGTTGAAAGAATTGGTGGGAGCAAAGTCAAGTTGTGATGCAATTTAATCTATAGTCTTAACGGTAAGCAAGGAACTAGATCAGTCAGATTCATTGGTTGGGTTAGTTCACTTTGGTAGGCAGGCCTGGCAACCAAATGCTTCTCATGGTATCTTGAGCTCAATGTATGTGCAACCATCTATGGAATCCGTTGACGACGAAGTATGGTTTCTGTTGTTGATGTTAAATCAATATGATCTGAAATTCAGTACCTAGTAATTGCATATGCTTATTTAATAAGGGCAAGCATACAATGATGTCCTGGTTTCACACCTATGTTAAGGGTGGCATTATGGTAGAAGTATATGAACTAAGAGCACAAAATTTAGGCCCATATCACCAACATAGCCACTTGTGGCACTAACAACATTAGAAAGCTGAAAAATGGGCAATCTATAGCAAGCTACGATAGATCAGGCATCAAACATTGATTGTGGAGTTTTGTAAGCTAGTCCCTGCTCTATGTGAAAGTTGAAAGCAATGGTGGGAGCAAAGTCAAGTTGTGATGCAGTTTCATTTGTAGTCTTAATGGTAAGAATGGAACCGAATCAGTTAGATTGATTGGTTGGGTTAGTTCATTTTGGTAAGCAGGCCTGGAAACCAAATGCTTCTCGTGGTATCCGGAGCTCAATGTATGTACAACCATTTATGGAATCTATTGACGATGAAGTATGGTTTCTGCTGCTGATGTTAAATCAATATGATCTGGAAATTCAATACCTAGTAATTGCATATGCTTATGCAATAAGGGCAGACATACAATTATCTCCTAGTTTCACACCTATGTTAAGGTTGTAATGATGGTAGAAGGATATGAACTAAGAGCACAAACTTTAGGCCCATATCACCCACACAACCACTTGTGGCACCAACAGCATTAGAAAGTTGCAATAGGGGCAATCTATAGCAAGCTATGATAGACCAGGCATCGAACATTGATTGTGGAGTTCTGTCTAGCCCACTATCTGTTTCTCTATCGTGGAGCACTAAAATACTTCTAGTAGCACATAGACAAACCTTGCTCATGTACATTACCTCTTCACCCCAGGCCATGAAGCTACCTTCTTATAAAAGGCTTAGGAGGTAAGATAGTAGGGGAGGTTCGATACCTTGAATTTGTGCTTGTTGGCTCCCTTTGGCCGAATGTATGTGTTACCCTAGTCCATGCCAAACCAAACCTTGCACCCTCCAAGGCTCATATTCTATAGCTATTATGGCTCGGCCCTGATCAAGTTGGAGTTGGTGTGCTTGATGGGGCAATAAACAACTGACATATGGCAAGCCAGGATTGGACCACGTGGCCCTGTTTGATTGGCCAAAAAGTCAATGGCTACATCAGTAAGACATGTGGAAACCTAGGAAAGAGTCAGGGGTGTCTGATAATGTCGGTGCAAAAGACGATGTGGAAATCGGATATTGGTTCAGGTCTTCGATAATGAAGAACAGGGTCGAAGGCAAAGGATCATCTGATTAGAGGAGATCAACGCATTTTACAGCTAAACCTACAAACAAGCAGATCCAAAGAGTTTATAGAAAATAAACTAAAAGCTTTTGAGTTCCAGAAGGAGGGCAGTAAACATTATTTGACACGAGCTTCAAGCAGTAAGTGATATTGGAAGGGCTTCACCCAATTCCATACAGCAACCGACATGTACCACGCCATAGGGGAGAGAAAACCACTTTTTCAGGCGGGTAATCTTGGTGCAAGTGGGCCACCTGAAATGGCTATCAACCGTTGGATTGGAGATCATGGATCAACAGTGGAGATTGAGTGGACTGCTTGATGTTTCGGGTTTAGTGTGAACCGTCAGATTAAACGGTAAATCGACGGACAAGCTTAAGTCACAATCTTTCCAAAGGAAGGACTTAACCATAGGCCTTAAGGAATTTTGACATGCGATAGGCTGATTGTGATGAGAAATTTGAGCCATCAGATCAGAAGAGGAATCAAGGGTTAGGATCTGATCAGAGATCACTGATTGGGGAAGCTTAAGGGTTGCGGACCATGGAAGCAGCAACTGCTAATAAACGATAGAGCGATAATGTCGATAACTGATGAGGCACCAATCAGAGTGATCAGAGATCGGTAAATCGGGATGCGATAATGCAAAGGGGCCAATGCACCATGCGACATTCGATTGCAATGGGTGGACTCGATGACATTATAGTATCGAGTTTAATGTTCCTTTAAATCCAAATTAATATGTTTTTCCATGTATTTCTATGTATTGGTAAAATGCTCTGTTTAGGGGATTTTATCTCCATTGAAAATGTTTTTCCCATGCCCACCGGTCCTTTTGTTTTCCAAGCTGTTTTCTATTTCAAACATCATTACTACCCACCATAAGAAAATGATCTAACTGAACGTGTCATGAAAACATGAATTAGAATGCAGAAGAGAAGGCGAAGAGACGGACATAAGGGTCCAGCATAGAGGAAGGTGTTTTCAGGTACCAAAGAGGTTTTGGTAACCATCCAGGGGGTCTGCAGGCATTATTCTTGTGGACTCGAGGAGTTCAAGCCATCTCAGCAGTAAATCCCATCGTTGTGGAGAGACTCAAAAGGGGGGGGAGCTCACACATGGTAATAATTGGAGCCAGTGAGAGGAGAATAGAGAGAAGCCACCAGAGGTTGGAGGCACTTATTCTCCTTACAGAGAGTCGAGGGTCGAGAGCTAGAGAATAGCAAAGAGATCAAATGGTCAAGCTATTGCTGATGTCTGATGTGTGCTGAAGACAAAAGAAGGAATTCCATAGACAACAAAAGAATTCTGAGGGACTTGGTGCAAGCCAGGAGCTCAAGATAGCCTGGAGCACTAATTGAAGGAGTCTATTCTAGAGAAGCCTCGATCTGTCTGCAGAGTAAGGCGAGCTATGGGTAGGATGGTATTCTAAGCCCGTAGGTATAGTTGTAAACCTATGGAATTGAGTGTGAAAATTGTAAAATAAGCGTTACCATAATCCCAAAGAGCCTAGTCGAGTTGATTAGAGCTCAAGGAGACGTAGCCCAAGTTATCAGGGTGAACTCGATATTATATTGTTGTCTTATGTGTTTGTTTATTTGCTGCATCTTACTATTATGTGTGTTTATATATTAGTTTAAGCAAATAAACATAAGGAAATTAAGCAGTTAAAGGAAAACACAAGCATACACCTATTTCAATTGCTTATTTCTGCAAATTATCAATCTTAAGCATAGATATTGGAAATTGTTTAAGCTTTGGAGTGGGAGAGGTTCTTGTAAGCTGACAAGAAGCCTTTAGTACCCCATTTCAGATCAAGTGGTATCAAAGTTGGTTATATCAGAGCTGGTTATATCATAGTAAGTTATACCAGAGAAGGTTGTATCATGAAGCAGGTTGTATCATGATGCAAGTGGTATCAGATCAAAATGCTTGATTGACAAGGCAACCTATTTGCTTGCTTAACTTGAAAGGTGTTTAAATAGTTGAGGATTGATTGTTTGATTGTTGTAAATTGACTATTGTTTGAGTTTGTAGAGGTGAAGGGAAAGATATTGATAGCTAAGTCCAGGAGAGGACAAGAAGGAAGAAGGGATGAAGGCACTCTTCTTTTCCAAAAGAACCTTAAAGCAATCCTTGAAGCACAAGAGGTTTGTTGCAAAAGGTTGCTTGAATAAGCTCTTTGTTAATATTGTTTGAAGTTCTTTTGTTCATTTTGATAATGACTACTTCTACAAGTGGATCCTCAAGTTATTCCTTCAGCACAAGATTCTTTGATGAATACATGAAGCAAGACTTGTTCATCATAATGGATATGGTGAGAGAAATGTATGAGGATGGAAGGAAGAGCATCATACTTCGAGAGTAGTTGAATTCCCTGAAGGAAGGGAAGCAGTTGCTTTTTCACAAATTGTAGGAAATGAAGGGACAACTTCATATTACAAATATGAACCTGGAAAGGATGCATGAGTTGGAGATACAGCTCCTTGTTGCCAAAGAAGCCTTAGCCAAGTATCAAGTTGAAGAAGAGGTAAATAATTCCAGTTTTTCTTCAATTTCCTCTAAGAATGTTTATATTGGTTCTATTGAAAAACATACCAGAGGCATAGGTTCCAAGTTAATGTCCAAAATGGTCTATGAAGGAAAAGGATTGGGAAAACATGCATGGGTTATTTTTGAACCAATAATGGGTGAGGAAAGGCCTAAGTATTTGGGTCTTGGCTATGGACAATCTTATGGAGAAAGTTCCAAAGCTGCCATGAAGACAATTGAAACAGTTTCAAGGAGTTTCATTTCAAGTCTTTTACCTCAAGGGTGTAAAGGTTGTATTCATGGGGAATGCAATAGCTTGAAACATCATTTTCAGGAAGAAGGTATTAATAAGCATACACTTGAACCAAAGAGTTGTGGAAACTCTAAAACCATTGAAGAGGTTGATGTTGTTCCAAAGGAAGCCACTTGTTCATTCAGTTCACCTCCTCATGAAAGTGAAAGGGGTGAAAGAGAAAGGTATAAATATTGTTCTAATCATATTCATTTTGATTATGTTAAGCATGATAAATTTCCATATAAGCATGGGAAAAGAATTACATGTTCCTTCTGTGGTTTGGTTAATCATAATGTTTCTAGATGTTGGAAGATAATGGCCACATATAAGAAACTTTTGAATGAAAAGAATCAAAGAGCCAAAGGTCCATTGGGCAAGGAAAATCATGCTGTCAAGAAGATGAACATGTGTTGCACTTATTTCCATAAGCAAGGACACATTACTGAAAAGTGTTGGACTCTGAATCCAACAATGCTTCCACGAAAATTAAAGAAGGTGGAAAGAAAGTATGGTAGGAATGGAAAGAAAGATTCCATAAATGATGTGTTTCAAGATGACTCACATGTTGTTGTTAATGTTTACACAAAGGAAGGACCTTTGAAATGGACTAGTAAGAAATTGTTAGAATTCTTATCCAATTAAGATTGCATGTCTATTGATATAACACATCTATTTGCATTTCTTTGTTAATGGAATGCAAGTTGTAGGGTTTTACTAAGAAGGTGAATGGAAAGTTGAGTAGGAGACTCACTCTATTGCTGCAACATCATGTTCATTTCAGCTTTGAAAGTATAGTGTACCTAAGCTAAAGTTGAAAGATGAAATGCATGCATGAGAATGATGTGCATGAACACAGGGATGTTGATGATTTCCTTGTATTTGAACATGTATGAGTAATTAACTTGAAGGGTTGATTTCTTTGTTTTTAAGCATGCATGTAATGTTAATGTTGAATTGGAAAAAGTTGATTTGGTCTCCAAGATGGAGATAATGATGAAGTGTTTCATATTTGAAAAAGAATCCTAAAGTTCTTTTTCTATATGCTTGACTTGAAGGGTCAATTGTTTTAAAGGCATGTTTTGTTGGCTTGTTATCTAGTCAATCATTTGTATGCAAATGTAAAGACATGGAGGTGTTCACAAGATGTGAAATATGTTTCTTTTGATGAAGCAAGAGTTTAGGCCATCCAGTTGTTGTCTGTAATTCTGTTGTTATTAACAGTTGTTGTTCACAATATGTCAAACATATATAAATGTAAATTTTTGTGAAGAAGATGTAACTTCACATTTGTTTGAGACACCTTGGATCAATGATCAAGGAAGAGAAGTTCAAACTACCTTCTGTAACCTTCTTAGCAAGAGTTTTGCATGAAGTCAAGGAGGAAGATAGTTCTTCCCAGGAGGATGAGCACATCCAAGAAGGAAAGTGTTCAAAGGCTTTGGTTCAAGGAAAATATGCAAGGCAAGTGTATGTAGGTTGAAAGAACAGGGTGGCATACTCTCAACTACTATTTAGATCAGTATATCAGTCTTTTGGAGTTCAAAATATTTTTAGTGGGAAGGCGTGATCCAAAATGGATCTAGTATAGACTTCTATGTCTAAAAATATTCCTCACGAAGGAAAGTGAAATTCAAAGGATGCTCTTGTAAATAGTATCATTGCATATATCTCTTCAATCTGAATCTAATGCAATTTGAATGGACTAGAACGGGCTCTGGATGAAGGAGTTATTATCAAATGAAAATTGTCTAATATCCTTAGAAAAGGAGGAAATTTCAATTAATCCTCAGACTATATTGAAAATGTTGATTTTTGGTATAGGCTCATGGGCCAATCCACAACTAACACATGGCAGATTGGGATTGGACCATGTGGCCCTATTTGATTGGCCAAAAATTCAATGGCTATGTCAGTAAGACATGTGGCAACTCGGGAAAGAGTCGTGGGTGTCTGACAATGTCAACACAACAGATGATGTGGCAGTTGGAGATTGGTTCATGTCTTCGATAATGAAGAACAGGGTCAAAGGCAAAGGATCGTCCGACTAGAGAAGATCAACGTATTTTACAGCTAAACCTACAAACAAGTAGATCCAAAGAGTTTATAGAAAATAAAGTAAAACCTTTTGAGTTCCAAAAGGAGGGTAGTAAATGGTATTTTGAGTGGGCTTTAGGTGGTAAGTGGTATTGGAAGGGCTTCACCCAATTCCCTACACCAGCCGACACGTAGCACATCGCAGGAGAGATAAAACCTCTTTTTCGGGCGGGTAATCTCCGTGCAAGTGGGCCACCCGAAATGGTTGTCGGCCATTATATTGGATATCGTGGATCAACAATGGCGATTGAGTGGACTGCTTGATGTTTCGGGTTTAGTGTGAACCGTCAGATTAAATGGTAAATCGACGGACAAGCTTAAGTCACAATATTTCCAAAGGAATGACTTAACCATAGGCCTTAAGGTATTTTTATATGTGATAGGCGGATTGCAATGAGCAATTTGAGCCATTGGATCGGAAAAGGAATCAATGGTCAGGATCTAATCAGGGATCACTATTTGGGGAAGCTTAAAGGTTGTGGACCATGGAAGCAGTAACCGCCGATAAACGATATAGTGATAATGTCGATAGTCGATGAGGCGCTGATCGGAGTGATCTGATATTGGTAAATCAAGACGCGATAATGCAAAGGGGCCAATGCACCATGTGACATGTGATTGTGATGGGTGGACCCGACAACATTATAGTATCGAGTTTATTGTTCCTTGAGACTCGGGTTAATCTTCTTTGCCATGTATTTCTGTGTATTGGTAAAATGCTCTGTTTAGGGGATTTTAGCTCCATTGAAAGGGTTTCGCTTGCACCCATCGTTCCTTTTGTTTTCCAAGCCATTAAGTATTTCAAACATCATTTCTACTTGCCATAAGAAAATTATGTAGCTGAACGTGTCATGAAAACACGAACTAGAATGCAGAAGAGAAGGTGAAGAGATGGAAAAAAGGGTCTAGCACAAAGGAAGGAAGTTTTGTGAACCAAAGAGGTTTTGGAAACCGTCCAGGGGGTCTGGAGGCATTATTCTTGTGGAATCGAGGAGTTCGAGCCACCTCAGGGATAAATCCCATTGTTGCGAAGAGACTCAAAAGGGGGGGAGCTCACACATGGTAATAATCAGAGCCAGTGAGAGGAGAATAGAGAGAAGCCACTAGAGGTTGGAGGCAGTTATTCTCCTTACAGAGAGCCAAGATATGAGAGTGAGAGAACAACAAAGAGATCATATGATCAAGCTATTATTGATGTTCAATGTGTGCTGAAGACAGAAGAAGGAGTTCTAGAGACAGTAAAAGAATTTTGAGGGAGTTGGTGCAAGCCAGGAGCTCAAGATAACCTGGAGCACTAATTGAAGGATTCTAGTCCAGAGAAGCCTAGATTTGTCTGTAGAGTAAGGACAGCCAAGGGTAAGATGGTATTCTAAGCCCATAGCTACAATTGTAAACCTATGGAGTTGAGTCTGGAACTTGTAAAAGAAGCGTTACCATAATCCCAAAGAGCCTAGTCGAGTTGATTAGAGCTCAAGGAAACATAGCCCAAGATACCAGGGTGAACTCCATATTTAATTTTTGTCTTATATGCTTGTTTATTTGCTACATTTTACTGTTATGTGTGTTTATATATTAGTTTAAGCAAATAAACTTAAGGCAATTAAGCAGTTAAAGGCAAACACAAGCATACACCTATTTCAAGTGCTTATTTTCGCATATTATCAATCTTAAGCATAATTATTGGAAATTTTTTAAGCTTTGGAGTGGAAGAGGTTCTTGTAAGCTGACAAGAAGACTTTAGTGCCCCATTTTAGATCAGCACCAGTCCTCAAAACTTCCTTGTTGCGTACCCCACCATCGTGTAGGCATTGCGCGCAATGGCCACTTCAGAGCATCGAACTGCTACTGTTCTAGTACTGCGCTTTCAAATTTGTTCAGAAAATCATCCAACACTATCAACCTATCATATGTAGGTAGATCCCTTGCCTCTGTTGTCACGCAGCTAAGTGATCTAACCATCATGTTGCAATTAAGTGTTGTTACTTCGTGTAGCCGATTCTGCCATCGCTTTATTTTTTCGTCTGAATTCGAAGTGCAGGAGATTTCACACTCCCACGAAATCCTTCCATCTACAGTTGGATTCACCCAATCCTCTTCTCGCATGATTATCTTGTAAATACAATCAAGATCATCATCACTATCATCATCGCGCACCGATTCAGTTTATCGCGCTCCTTCAGTTGGATCTAGCGGTACTACTACGCATAATGACTTTTTTTCAAAGATCATTTTGCACTTCTTCAAATTTATACCTCCATTCATATCAATGGCCCATTGTATTCCTAGTAGCACGGGATAAGGATCACTGTCATAAACAATCTCTATCACTTCAAAATTTGCCTGCGCAATCGCACCTTCAATATCTACTATTACCCCTTGCAATCTTCCCATGGGAAAAATCTTCTTTTGGTTCACCATTCGTAACTAAATACGAGACCATTGTAGCATGGGTCTGCCCATGCGTTCCCATGTTTGTTTTGGCATTACATTCGTGTTCAATCTGATATCTAGGATTACCTGATCCATTTCATACTCGTCAATATGCGCAGTCAACCTCATTTCCCTTCTTGTGTGTAGTGCATGCTTTTCATGTTTCCGGACCACGTGTGGTTCTCCTGACCCCCACACCTAGTGATAAGTTCCTGTAGTCATTTTACTACCTTGTTGTCACGTAGTAGTTTCATGCATGTCTCCAGAAAGGTAGTGAGCATTGAAGGATCCGTTCTTGGTTCTAGTTGATCCTTACTACTTGAAGTGGAGGCCTCCGTGAAGCTCTTCTTAGCTCCCATGAATGTGATCAGATAATCACCCTATGAGTGACCTTAGTTGAAGATTTGTTAAACAAAAGGTATTACAGACTCATGTGCTGGTGTGTGCTCTATGTTATTGAAACAACAGATTGATCAGATTGCCAATACACAAAAATTTTAAATGTAAAGACAGTAGAGAAATGCAGTAAGTAGTACTAGACACAAACAATTTTTAATAAGGAGTTCACCCTCTTCTATAGGGCTATGTCTCCGGTCCAGCTTCAGTGGTGGCCTGGTTTTATTGTGTCTTACAACAAACAATTTACAATGCAGGGACTCAATATGAGTTCTCCTGACAACATATTTTTGCTTGGCGGGGTGGTTCTTGGATTCCCCAAGCCCTCTCAGAGTGCACAAACTCTTTTGCTTCCTACCAGCTCTATGACCTTTGGTCTACAATGGAAAGAGCCAACTGTGGTGCTCAATCTAGACAGATCCCTCTATGGGAAGGCTCGAATCTTCAAGCTCTCTGGTGCTCAATGCTGCCTGTGGTCAACTTGGCCCTCTGTCTCCTCTGCTTGGATTTACTGCTCTCTGTGTTTATTCCTCCTCTCAAGTTTCACTATTCACAGTCTCTCTGGTCGCTCAGATTCTTCTCCAGATCGTCCTTCTTTTTTTTTCGACTGTCTCTATGTTCATGGCTTTAACCAGTCGATCCTATGCCTGTTCAGTTCCTCTCCCACCTACATCGATTTACCTTCTGCAGCTGTGCTTGGAGTTCCCTGTTCAGCATCAGCATGAATGTTTAGGGAGTGCCACGTGTCTCCCTCTAACTGGTGTCAGCATGCTTCGTCGACTCGTTCCTCTAGTTAAGTCACGAATATGCCCTTCCTCCACCGTGGCGGTCAACGGATTCCAAATCCCTTTTAAATTGCAGCTTATTTCCCTATCAATTCCACTTCTTTCCATCGGGCGCAATCTCAGCCGCCTAATCTGGGCTCCGCTAGATCCAACATCGTACACATGTCGAGCGTGGTTAACTTGCTTGACCGTTAATGCGCGATCACGATGGTTTTTCTCTCACCTCTGCTGCCACGCATTGATCGCTGATTGTGATCGCTCCATTTTCTCCAAAATCGCTTACCGTTCAAGGGCGTCCTGATCAAACCATCGGTTTCCAAGCCTTGGGTCCCACTGTCGTATGTTGGCGCTTCTTACCTTTTTCCACCTGCGGTCCTCTAGCTCCCAACATGACCGAGTGCCTAAGGCTCCCCATTTCGACCCTGTTCGCTTAGTGATGCGCGATTCAAAATCGCCTCCCTTTCCCAATCCGGGGCTCCCAGGGGCTATTTTGGCCTCCTACACAGTCTCCATGGGCCTCGATCAACGTGCTTTGACTGAGGTCCTCATCGTTTCACGCCGGCTACCATGGCCACTGGTTCAGGGGGTTTTTGATGTTGTTTTGGATTTCATTAAGGAATTGTTTTGTCCCGATACAGTCAAGGTGCTTTGTCAATCGTTTATGGATCCGATTCGAATCACAGCCTCCCTACTGAAAAAGCTTTTGGACCACCAAAAGTTGGCTTTCTTCAAGAATCGACTAAGTGAGGAAATTGTTGTCTCACTTGTCCAATTTCAATCCACTTCACACTGCTCGGCTTCGAACCTTTAAGCCCAATCGTGAGGTACTCGACCTGTCCACTGCGTGTTATCCTCACCTTCCTGTCCAGCATTGTGTCTTCCTACAACTCATTAAGATATTTAGATATCAGGTCATCAACAGAAGGTAATTGACTATGCTCTTCAAGGTCCTCAATCATTGAAGGCTCAAACAACCTCAAGTAGTCTACGTTTACGACTGAGTAGATGTGCATGTGAGTTGGAAGATCAAGGCGGAAGGCATTTTCACCAATTTTCTCAAGTATCTTGAAAGGTCCATACCTGATAGGTTTTAGATTTTTACCTTCACCTTACATCCTGTCCTTACTGATATACAGTCAGACTTGGTCTCCAACTTGAAAACTATGCTCCGTCTGATGCTTATCATGCCTAGCCTTGTACTTGGACTGGCTCTTTTCTAGTTGTTCCTGCACTACCTAGTGGATCTCCTGGATCTGTTCAATGAACCTAGCTGCCTTGTCCACATCACTGTGTCCATCAACCATGGTATATTTACCAAAGACAAAATCCAAAGGGGACCTTGGTATGAAACCAAAATAGGTCTCAAAAGGAGATCTCTGTGTAGAAGATTATTTGGCTCTATTGTAAGCATGCTGCACATAACACAAGTGTTCATCCCAAAGCTTAAGGTGTTTGTTGCAATATCCTCTCAGTAACTGGATCACTGTCCTGTTAACTACTTCTATCTGGCCATCTGTTTGTGGATGAAAAGTTGTGCTTTTCTTCAACTTGGTGTCCATTAGTTCCCATAGACTGGACCAAAACTTCCCCACAAATCGGGTGTCTTGATCAGAAATAATAGAAGTGGGTAGTCCAAAATGAACCCATACATGTTCAAAGAATAATTTTGCAGTTTGTTTAGCTATAATCTGTTTACTACAGGGTATCAAAATACACATTTTGTTGAACCTATCCGCAACAACATACAAATAATCATGACCTTTCCTAGATTTAGGGAGTCCCCCAACAAAATCCATGAAAATACTTTCCCAAGGGTGAGAAGGAACTGGCAAGGGAGTGTACAAGCCTAGTTTTCTATTGCTGGGCTTGCTTTTAGCACACATGGCACACCCCTTTACATATCTACAAATTGTCTCACTCATTTTCGACCAATAGCAGAACCTTTGCAGCTGTGCAACTATCTTACTTACCCCAAAGTGACCTGATATCAGAGAAGTGTGTGCTTCCCTAATTATATTTGCTCTCTCAGTTGTGGAATGCAGAGTTTCCCACAATGATATAAGAGTTGGTCCTTCACATGATAGTCCAATTCTTCTACTCTTTCGCCTTGACTCAAAGTTGCATATACATCTTTAAAGTCCACATCCTGAGCATACTGTTCTATGTAGCTTTCATGCAGCACAGAATTATGCTTAAGTATGGTAGATGCATTTATAATGGGTCTAGATAATATGTTTGCAACCTTGTTATGTATGCCCTTTTATATCTGATGATTAAATGAAACTGTTGTAGAAACTCCATCCATCTGTAATGTCTTGATTACTGCAATTTAGTTTGGTAGTGTAGGTATTGAAGTTGTTGATGATCAATATGTATTACTCTTTCTTTGCCCATTAAGTAGTGTTTCCACTTTTTCACACTCTGAACTAATGCATACAATTCTTTATCATAGGTAGGATAGTTAACTACTGCAGGATTAAAAGTCTCAGAATGATAACATATGGGTTTACTGTGCTGTGTCAACACTTCTCCCATGGCATAGTCACTGGCATCAGTTTGGATCTCAAATGGTTCTTGTAGATCTGGCAGTGCTAGTACAGGTGCTGTACTAATCCTTTCTTTCAAGGTGTCGAAGGCTTTCTGCTGTTTGCCTCCCCACTGAAACACCTTGTTCAATCCTGTCAAAGCATGTAAGGGAGTTGCAATTAAGGAAAAGTTTGAAATAAACTTCCTCCAATACTGGGCTACTCCTAAGAAGTTTCACACTTGTGTAGCAGACTTGGGTTTAGGCCAGTTCATGATGACTACCACTTTAGAGGGGTCTATTTTCGATTCACCTCCCACTACTATATGACCCAAATAATTTAGAGAGGTTTTTCCAAATTCACATTTAGAGAGTTTAACATAAATTTTTTCTCTTTTCAAAACATCTAATGTCTGCTCAACCTGCTTTAAATGTTTTTCCCATGTTTTACTAAAAATCAGAATGTCATCCAGATACAAAATAATAAAATCATCAAGAAAATGTCTGAGTACATCATTCATTAATCTCATGAAATTAGCAGGGGCATTGGTCAAGCCGAAAGGCATAACCAGCCATTCATACAATCCCTTCTTTGTTTTTAAAGTAGTCTTCCATGCATCTTGCTCTGCAACTCTGACATGATGGTATCCATTGTGCAAATCTAGCTTGGTGAAATAGACAGCTTCCTTCAATTGATCTAAAATATCATCTATGCGAGGAAGGGGATAACGATTTTTTATTGTTATCTTATTCAGTGCTCCGTAATCAATTAACATTCTCCATGAGCCATCTTTCTTTCTCACCAAAATTATTGGTGACCCACATGGTGATGTGCTAGGCCTGATGAAACCTTTCTCGAGCAACTCTTGCACCTGCTTCTTGATTTCAACATTCTCTAAAGCGGACAACCTTTTATACCTGTAGCTGCAATGATTGTTTCACCTCCCAAGTCTGACCCCAAATCTCTCTGAATAGCTGCAGCAATCTTCTTCTTCTTGCCCTCAGACTTCTTAGGTTTCAACTCTGGATGCAGAATCCAGCAATGCTCATCATCATGCCCCTCCTTTTTACAGTGAGTGCATGAAGCTTTGGCCTTTTGTGCAATGTTAGCCTTCCTTGCTTTCCACTTCTGCTTTCTTTTCTCCTTGCTCTTGCTTACAATGGGTTGGGATGGTCCCCTAACTTCTGGATTCCCATTCTTTCCTCTAGCTTCTAGATGAGTAGCTTGTACATATACCTCATCTATACTAGTGGGATTAAACATGAGGATGGTATGCCTCATGTAGCTGTGTAAACCACCAATGTACATCAAAAGAGTTTCTGGTGAGTCTAATGAGATGCCCAACATTAGTGCTTTCTTTCTGAATTCTTGAGTATACCCTTGCACACTTTTCCCTTTCAATTGCCAAAGAGTTTGCCAACTCATCATGGCTTGTTGCATGTAGGCCAATGGATATAATTGTTTTTTTATTACAGAAACAAATTCACTGCAAACAGAGATGGTCTTACCATGCTTCCTCATATCAGCTTGGGTTCTGCCTTCCCACCAAACCAAGGTAGTGCCTCCTAGGTGTAGGCTTGCCAGCTGAATCTTACTCTTGTCTGAGTCTATGTTCTGTACTCTGCAATACACATCAATTTGTCTAATCCAATTGTCCAACTTTTCAGCATTTAGCTCTCCGTCATATATAGGCAAGTCAAATTTGACATCAAGTTTAATTAAGGATGATTTCTTATTATGCACAGGGCTACTAGGAGGTGTAGGAAAGCTTTCTTCTTTTCCCATTCCCTTTGAGTGGTCATGAGAATGAGATTCATATTCTTCTTTTTCTTGTTTAGAGCCTGATGTATCTTCATCCTTGTGCTTTCTAAAGTCCCTATACATTTCTTCTACCACAGACTTTATAGCTAGGAAACTTTCTATGAATTGAGGGTCTGGCCCTACGGAACCTTCTTATGACATTATCTTCTGAGAATAGACTCTCCCAATTTCAGGATTAGTTTCCACCAACTCTCCTTCTCCTAATTTGAGCTTTGATCTAGTGATCATTCACAGCTAAACCAACACAAGATTGTCCAACCTTACAACCTAAAGTCTGATACCAATTGATCTGATAATCACCCTATGAGTGACCTCATTTGAAAATTTGTTAAACAAAAGGTATTACAAACTCATGTGCTGGTGTGTTCTCTATGTTATTGAAACAACAAATCGATCAGATTGCCAATACACAAACATTTTAAATTGAAAGACAACAGAGAAATGCAGTAAGAAGTACTAGACACAAACAATTTTTAATAAGGATTTCACCCTCTTCTCTAGGGCTACGTCTCCGGTCTAGCTTCAGTGGTGGCCTGGTTTTATTGTGTCTTACAACAAATAGTTTACAATGCAAGGACTCAATATGAGTTCTCCTGATAGCAGATTTTTGCTTGGGAGGGCAGTTCTTGGATTCCCCAAGCCCCCTCAGAGTGCACAAACTCTTTTTCTTCCTACCAACTCTGTGACCTTTGGTCTATAGTGGAAAGAGCCAACTGTGGTGCTCAATCCAGATAGATCCCTCTATGGGAAGGCTCAAATCTTCAAGCTCTCTAGTGCTCGATGCTGCCTGTGGTCAGCTCGACCTTCTGTCTCCTCTGCTTGGCTTTACTGCTCTCTGTGTTTAGTCCTCCTCTCAGGGTTCACTGTTCACTGTCTCTCTGGTCACTCAGATTCTTCTCCAGATCCTCCTTCTTTTTTTTTGACTATCTCTCTGTTCATGTCTTTAACCAGTCAATCCTATGCCTGTTCGGTTCCTCTCCCACCTGCATCGATTTACCTTCTACAGTTGTGCTTAGAGTTCCCTGTTTAGTGTCAGCATGAATGCTCAAGGAGTGCCACGTGTCTCCCTCTAACTGGTGCCAGCATGCTTCGTCAGCTCGTTCCTCCAGTTAAGTTGTGAACATGCTCTTCCTCCACCGTGGCGGTCAACAGATTCCAAATCCCTTTTAAATTAGAGCTTATTTCCCTATCGATTCTGCTTCTTTCCATTGGGCACAATCTCAGCGGTCCGATCTGGGCTCCTCCAAATCCAATGTCGTATGCACATCAAGCGCAATTAACTTGCTTGACCGTTAACGCGTGATCACACTGGTTTTTCTCTCACCTCCACTGCCACGTGTCGATCGCTGATTGTAATCGCTCCGCTTTCTCCAAAACTTCTTACCATTCAATGGTGTCTCGATCAAACTACCGGTTTCCAGGCCATGGGTCCACTGTCATACATTGGTGCTTTTTACCTTTTTCTGCCCGCGGTCCTCTAGCTCCCAACGTGACCGAGTGCTTAAGGCTCGCCATTTTGGCCCTGTTCACCTAGCGATGCGCGATTAGCGCTTAAGTGCTAATCGCGCATCAAAATCGCCTCCTTTTCCTGATCTGGGGCTCCTAGGGGCTATTTTGGTCTCTTGTGCAGTCTCTATGGGCCTCGGTCAGCACGCTTTGATCGAGGTCCTCGACGTTTCATGCCAGCTGCCATGGCCACTGGTTCAGGGGGTTTTTTATGTTGTTTTAGATTTCATTAAGGATTTGTTTTGTCATGATACAGTTAAGGTGATTTTTCAATCGTTTATAGATCCGATTCGCCTCAGAATGTCTCCTTCGCACATTCGAAATCAAATTCGAGTTCATTTGTGGGAGCCTTTCGAACCCACGTACTTTCTTCTAACTACTTACCTTTATCATCACAGGTGGTCATACCACTCCTGAGCATCATGTTTACATTCGGGTCATCTTCACGTGGCCCAGACCTCATCATGTGTAGATTCTGAGTTGGGGGAGGCTGCAACACTCCCTTTCCACAATTTAACAAATTAGCTGTCCGTGACCCCTTCCTGATCCCATTCCACCTTGACCTTGATCGCGCCCCTAAAATCCAACATATTCCATTCCTGCATTTGGGTCGAGGGCTCGTGTTTCAGTCTGCACCCTATATGTAGGATTTCAATCCATCATTCGTTCGTAGCTTCTGCATGTGCCTACCGACCTGCAGAAATTACAAAACAATTGTTGGGACGTCTGTATATACTTCTGCAATAGATGATAATTATCCATAGTGTGTTTTCCTCCTATCTGACAGATTACACACCATAATGCAAGCATCGTGCTCGGTCTTGCCTATGCCTTAGGTCCTAACGGCATCGACCCTCCTCCTGCCAAGTAATTCATGAACACTGGACAGTCGTCCTTGTCATGCCCCTGGCCTTTGCATTTTAGGCACCATACCTCCTCGCATGACTCTGACTGAGGTGTCTTGTCCTATTTCAAACTCTGCATCTCTAGGCACAAATTTTGTAGTTGCACATGGATTTGTTGGACTCTCAGACTAGGGTCTTGTATAGGGGTCTCATGCAATCTCATCACCATCTCTAAAGCTTTGGCCTACGTGGAAATTTTTTGCTATGACAATGTCATCCTTAAGTGCAATGTTGTCCATCCGTCAATGTCATGTTGGCTTTTCGAATCACACCCTTCAGTATTTGGTCCAAATCCCAGGGGGTCTCGCCTAGGAGCATCGTTATCTCCTTAAACCCGATGATTGATTGTGTTTCCGACTTTGGCCTGATAAATTCCCTATTCAGCGCGGTTTGGATTGTAGAATTGAGGCTTCTGTGATCCATCATATTTATAAGAAGAGTTTCAGCGTAAATCACATCAAAAAGACCTTTGTCGACGCGTTTCGAACCAACTAGTGTGGTTCATCGTCAGGACAAGTTGAAGACACATATCTGGTTTAACATGTTTAAATAGACTGACTTAGCAGAGACTCCAACGGCTATATAACGGCTAATTCGGACTCAGGTCCAGGTCAAAACTAAAATTTTTAATTTTAAT
>APFE030603023.1:231216-285536 GCA_000404065.3 Pinus taeda | reverse complement strand
TATATATATATATTATTTTTAATAGATAACTAATGACAAATTGTTAAAAGATATCTAGATATACCAAATTTATTTATCGTAGATTTAAATAGATGATTAGATAACCAAATACAAGTAATAAAATGCAATAAAGATAAGAATATAACTATCTATGTAAATTAAATAAATAAAATAGAACTTAGATAAATAGTAATTAACTACGTAATATTAAAGGATTTATGAAAATCATAAGAATATAAATCTCCATGTAAATTAGAACCTAGACTAAATAATACTTAACTTATGAAATAATAATGACCTTATGAATGCATTAAATAAATAACTATCCAAGCAGGTGAAGGACCCCATCAATGCAAAAACTCAAATAACTAAATGAAACCAAGTGAGAAAAATAACTGAAATTTTATATATATCTATATATAAGCATGTATCTAAACCTAAGAAGAATATCAATAATCATACTCATAGACTTATAAAGGGGAATATATAATAGACATCTACCTATATCTATACATAATTTCTATACTAGAGGAGAAAATACAGGAGAACACTACGGAAAGGAAGAGCTCCAAAGAAATCAGACGGAAACATGGGGCACGAAGGAAGAACTACAGAAAAAACAGAGGGGCGGGGGGGGGGGAGAAACACTAAGAAGACAAGGCGGGGATCCAGCACCTATTTACCTTCCAGCCATCATCTCTGTTGAGATTGATAGGCCTTTTTTCAATTTCTAAAGCTTCCCTTAACTTACGATGACGGAACTAAGCCACCTTGGCAATAACTTTGGCCTCCTCTATACAGACATGATGCCTGGTCTTGTCCACATGCTCAGCTAAGGCTGAAGACTTTGTTCTCTCATGTCTCAAGTCAGCAGCATGTTCACAGATTCTTTGCTAGATGGATCGTCCTGTTTCTCCTATATAGGGCGTCCCACATGAGCAAGGAATCAAATAAACCCCCTTCATGTCCATAGGGTTAACAGGATCTTTTACAGACCGAAGGGAATTACAAATGGTTTTGAGGGGCTTGAAGGTTGAGGGAATATCAAACCTTCTGAGGATCCGTGCAATCTTATTTGTGGTCCCCTGGATATAGGGCAGATGGACACCTATATGGCGTTCCTTAGGCTCTTTCTTCTTAGTCGCATTTCTGGAGGCTATAAGGAAAGATTTTCGACCTAGGTGCCTACTATATCCGTTTTCCACAAAGACATCAAGGAGGTGGGATCTCTCTCTATCAAGGCTCTCATCGTCAGAAATCCTGAGGGCCCGAGTAGCTAGGGTGTTAAGAACCCCCATCTTCTAAGCCGGGAAATGGATTTCTACGATTCCTACATTTAGATGGTCATTAGAATGCTTGATGTACCATGTTAATGCGCGATCATGAAACGCGCTTACTAACGTAGCATTTTTGATATTTTCATCCACGACTCCTTGTGCTTCCCATACTGCTCTTACCACGAACCAAATTGGTTTGGATCTTCATTCCCTACTCTTCTGAATATTGGTAGTTTGATCGTGCTCGCCATACTGAACTTTGGTGGTGGTAGAGGTGGGGTGGGTGGAGATGGAGGTGAGGAGGGTGAGACGGATGGCAGTGTAGGTGGAGGTGGTAAGCGCGGAATTTTCTTCCTTATCAGACTGATCACACTTCTCGGAGAGACATTCTTGAGCTTTTCCTCGCTTTCCCAAGGGGGGGAAATTAAGGGACTGGTTTCCAATTCTTCACTACTTCTGCTTCTGTAGATATTCCTACCTCGTGTAGTCCCAAACATTAATTTATTCGCATAACCAATTTTTCACACAATAGAATCTTAATCCAAGTGTTCAAAGATTTAGTATACTTACCTAGCGGTCCCTTGAGGAAACATTGCTCCTCCTCACTATAGCTAATGGTCATATCTACCGCGAACTCAGTGATAAATCCTCCTACAATTCGGTTGAGCCAATGGTCCACAATTCGCATGATCTTATCTCCTGACGCTTTTATTCTGTGCACTAATTCCAGAGTCCACACGATTGGTTTGTCGATCCTACACCTTCCCTGACTGTCTGCTAGCTTCGTGATCCACTCATATAGCTTAGAAGGAAAGGATGCAAAGAAAATTTTGTGGATTTCCATATATAAGTAGCGCTCCAACCATTGTTCCTTAGGTACTCGCAGGTTTCTATTTTCCTACACTGTGAACTCGTTAATATTCTTGTCCAACCACCCTTCAATTTATTTCTTTGTTGGATTCTAGTGGCACGACATCAGACATCCCTTATGTAGATCTCGATCTCGGCAATGGAACCATTTGTTGGCTTGTATGGACCTGGCCTAGGTTCAAAGGTGATTTAGCCAAACAAATCCCAGTACTACTGGCCCTTTCGGCAAAAGTCTGCATAGCGTGGACTAAGGTCTCACTCAAAGTAGTATGGGGGGGTGCTAGAACCAGGTTTCCGCACCTTGGGGAGGTGAATTCCAGAGACAGTAAAAGAATTATGAGGGAGTTGGTGCAAGCCAGGATCTTAAGATAGCCCAGTGCACTAATTGAAGGAGTCTAGTCCAAAGAATCCTAGATCTATTTGTAGAGTAAGGACAGCCAAGGGTAAGATGGTATTCTAAGCCCATAGCTACAGTTGTAAACCTATGGAGTTGAGTGTGGAACTTGTAAAAAAAGCGTTACCATAATCCCAAAGAGCCTAGTCGAGTTGATTAGAGCTCAAGGAGACATAGCCCAAGATATCAGGGTGAACTCCATATTATATTGTTGTCTTATATGTTTGTTTATTTGCTACATTTTACTATTATGTGTGTTTATATATTAGTTTAAGAAAATAAACTTAAGGCAATTAAGCAGTTAAAGGCAAACACAAGCATACACATATTTCAAGTGCTTATTTTCGCAAATTATCAATCTTAAGAATAATTATTGGAAATTGTTTAAGCTTTGGAGTGGGAGAGGTTCTTATAAGCTAACAAGAAGCCTTTAGTGCCCCATTTCCGATTAGAACCAGTGTTCAAAACTTCCTTGATGCGTACCCCACCATCTTGCGGGCAATGTGCGCAGTGCCCACTTCAGAGCATCGAACTCTTGTTGTTCTAGTACTGCCCTTTCAAATTTGTTGAGGAACTCATCCAACAATGTCAACCCATCATATGTAGCTAGATCCCTTGCCTCTGTTGTCACACAGCTCAGTGATCTAACCTTCATGTTGCAATTAAGCGTTGTTACTTCGTGTGGTTGATTCTGCCATCGCCGTATTTCTTCATTCTAATCCGAAGTGCAGGAGCTTTCACGCTCCCACGAAATCCTTCCATCTATAGTTGGATTCACCCAATCCTCTTCTCATGTGGTTATCTTGTAAATACAATCGAGATCATAATCACTATCATCATCGTGCGCCGTTTCAGTTTATCACGCTCCTTTGGTTGGATCTAGCAGTACTACTACGTGTAGTGACTTTTTTCAAAGATCATTTTGTACTTCTTCAGATTTATGACTCTGTTCATATCGATGGCCCTGTCTATTCCTAGTAGCGCAGGATAAGGATTACTGTCATAGAAAATCTCTATCACTTCAAAAGTTTCCTGTGCGCTCGCACCTTCAATATCTACTATTACCCCTTGCAATCTTCCCATGGGCAAAATCTTCTTTTGGTTCACCATTCGTAACTGAATAGGAGACCACTATAGCGTGGGTCTGCCCATGCATTTCCATATTTGTTTTGGTAGTACATTCATGTTCGATCTGAGATCCAGGATTACCTAATCCATTTCACATTTGTCAATTTGCGCAATCAACCTCATTTCCCTTCCTATGTGTAGTGCATGCTTTTCAAGTTTCCGGACCATGTGTGGTTCTCCTGACCCCCACACCTAGTGATAAGTTCTTGTAGTCCTTTTACTACCTTGTTGTCACGTAGCAGTTTCATGCATGTCTCTAGAAAGGTAGTGAGCATTGAAGGATCCATTCCTGGTTCTAGTTGATCCTTTCTACCTGAAGTGGAGGCCTCCGTGAAGCTCTTCTTAGCTCCCATGAATGTCTCCTTTGCACATTCTAAATCAAATTCAAGTTCCTTTGTAGGAGCCTTTCGAACCCATGAAATTGCTTATGACTGCTTACCTTTATCATCACAAGTGGTCATACCTCTCCTGAGCATCAGGTTTACATTCGAGTCATCTTCACATGGCTCAGACCTCATCATTTGTAGATTTTGAGTTGGGGGAGGTTGGAGTACCCCCTTTCCGCAATTGTAACAAATTAGTTGTTAGCGACCCCTTCCTGATCACATTCCACCTTGACCTTGATCGTGCCCTTGAAATCCAGTGCATGCCATTATTGCATTTGGGTCGAGGGCTCGTGTTTCAGTTTGCACCCTATAGGTAGGATTTCAATCCATCATTCATTCGTAGCTTCTGCATGTGCGTTCATCATGGCCTATCGACCTGCAGAAATTACAAAACAATTGTTGGGACATCTATATATACTTCTACAATAGATGACAATTATCCGTAGTGTGTTTTCCTCCTATCTGACAGATCTCACACCATAATGCAAGCATCGCGCTCGGTCCTACCTGTGTCGTAGGTCTTAACAACATCGACCCTCCTCCTGCCAAGTAATTCGTGAACACTGGACAATGGTCCTTGTCATGCCCCTGGCCTTTGCATCTTAGGCACCATACCTCCTCGCGCACCTCTAGCCGAGGTGTCCTGTACTATTTCAAACTCTGCATCTCCAGGCACAGATTTTGTAGTTTCACATGGATTTGTTGGACTCTCAGACCAGGTTCTTGTATAGGGGTCTCATGCAATCTCATCACCATCTCTAAAGCTTCAGCCTATGTGGAAAGATTTTGTTGTGACAGTGTCATCCTTAAGTGCGGTGTTGTCCATCTGTCAATGTCATGTTTCCTTTGTGAATCATACCCTTCAGTATTTGGTCGAAATCCTAGGGGGTCTTGCCCAGGAGCATCATGATTTCCTTAAACCTGATGATTGATTGTGTTTCCGACTTTGGCCTGCTAAATTACCTATTCAGCGTGGTTTGGATTTCTGTGATTCCTTCCTTTAGATGGTCATTAGAATGCTTGATGTACCATGTTAATGCGCGATCATGAAACGCACTTACCAACGTAGCCTTTTTTATATTTTCATCCACGACTCCTTGTTCTTCCCATATTGCTCTTACCACAAACCAAAATTGGTCTGGATCTTCATTCCCTACTCCTCTGAACAATAGTAGTTTGATCGTGCTCACCATACTGAACTGTGGTGGTGGCGGAGGTGGTGTGGGTGGAGATGGAGGTGAGGAGGGTGAGACGGATGGAGGTGTAGGTGGAGGTGGTAAGCATGAAATTTGCTTCCTTATCGGACTGACCACACTTCTTGGAGAGACATTCGCGAGCTCTTCCTCACTTTCCCACGAGGGGGAAATTAAGGGACCGGTTTCCAATTCTTCACTACTTCTGCTTTTGTAGATCTTCCCACTTCGCGTAGTCCCAAACATTAATTTATTTGCATAACCAATTTTTCACACAATAGAATCTTAATCCAATTGTTCAAAAATTTAGTATGCTTACCTAGTGGTCCCTTGAGGAAACGTTTCTCTACATCACTATAGCTAACGGTCGTATCTACTGCGAACTCAGTGATAAATCCTCCTATAATTCGGTTGATCCAATGGTCCACAGCTCATGCGATCTTATCTCATGACGCTTCTATTCTGTACACTAATTCCAGATTCCACACGATTGGTTTGTCGATCCTACACCTTCCCTAACTATCTGCTAGCTTCGCAATCCACTCATACAACTTAGAAGGAAAGGATGCAAAGAAAATTTTGTGGATTTCCGTATACAAGTAGCACTCCAACCATGTTCCTTAGGTACTCGCAGGTTTTTATTTCCTGCACTATGAACTCGTGAATCTTCTTGTCCAACCACCCTTCAATTTCTTTCTTTTTTCGATTCTAGTTGCACAACATTAGACATCCCTTATGCAGATCCCAATCTCCCCAACAGAACCATTTGTTGACTTGTATGGGCCTAGCCCAAGTTCAAAGGTGATTTAGCCAAACAAATCCTAGTACTACTGGCCCTTACAACAAAAGTCTGCATAGCGCGGACTGAGATCTCACTCGAAGTAGTATGGGTGGGTGCTAGAACCAGGTTTTCGCACCCTGGGGATGTCTGATATGCTCTGGTAGTCCGTGGTTTGACCCTGCGTGCACGTCACTATGCGCATCTATTAGTCCCTCGCAACCTGTGATGTTGCCTTTGCGCAGCCCTACTCGGGGCGTGATCCATATATCTACCCAAGTTCCTTACTATTAGCCTATTATTATCCGATTACTTAACTAATCTGTGTATGTCTAGTGATAATTAACAGTATATCTAGCATTCATATAAGTGCACGCGATAAAAAAAAACAGTATAAATGTATAGAATGCAATATACAAGTAGATGCACAGAAATTGGAATCAACTTCTCTTTGTTATTCTTCATTCAAGGTTACAAACTCGACACCACCTTGCGCACTTAGTTGTAGGGGTGTGCACACTCAGTTGCAGAGCCTCTTCCTAAGACTACGACCCAATACACTTAGACTCCTACTCTATGCTTGAACCATTCATATTCATCTATCTCCTTCTTAGCTATCTTTACAACTTAGAGCCTCGCTCTATTTATACAATCCCATGGTCCGTGAACCATGGGTAGGCCGACATGACATTACATTACATTACAAAACTCAGGGCGGACAACCCTATGAGTCAACCCAATACATTTGAACAAAACCCTAGGCTTTGAGCCACAAAACATGTTGTGGGGGGATCTGATGCCCAACACTCTTCAAGGTGTCTGCGGTGGAATAGATGTTCGTATTTTCCGACAGAGTATTTTGCAACTTGTTGCTTATTGATGTACTCTTAGCCGTCGTTGTCTTCCCAAATTTGCTTTGTGTTTGTTTCTTTGAGGTGGTTGGTGGATCGACTTTATTTATTGGCTACCTCACTTTCTCTTGCATTTCCCCAAGTGTAGGGTGATTTCCTTTACTCCTAAGATTGTAACGATCATTTTTCTTTTGGGGCTACTTCTCATTGTTCATCTTTGAGATTATTTGTGAGCATTGATATGCATTCACCACATGCCCAGAACTTGGTGTTTCATCAAGTGAAACCTCTTCTTCATCATCGATGTCTTCTTGTTGCTCCTCCATATCGCCTTTTGAATCGAGTGTATGACTGTAGACAGAGCTAATGACTCACTTCTAATCCGAACAAGAGTTCACGGGATGGAACTCTTTATGGAAGTAACAAAAATTAGGGTCAGCACACTCATCGCATTGGAACACAGGATTCTACGAAATTTTGGAAGAGAACCTGGTGTTGCTCGATGATCTGGTTGATGAGTTGTTTTCTTGTCTCTGTCTGGGTGGATGACTACTTTCGAATTTCTCCATTTTCCATTGCTTGAGCTTGGACATTTCGGTGGTCAATTTTTTGACAAGGTGAGTGATGGTCTTAATATCAATTGCTTCCTTATCTCTACCTTTTGTCTTCATTGCTTGGGGCTTTCTGCTCACATCCTTGTAGTCTTTCATTGGTTCGTCATCCTTGATGACTCCGATTGTGCACAGGCCCTTTTCTACAGCAATAGCCTCTTTGCAACTTTCCAAAAGTGTTGGCTTCACATCTCGCTTGACAAACTGCACAATGGTGGTCGACAATGCAGATGTGTAATAGTCAACAGTGATGGAGTCATGAGGTTTAGTGTCTTCTGCAAATTTGTTCAAAATATGCATAAACCTCTTATTGAAGTCTTTCACTTTCTCTTTTCCCACCATCTTCAGGCTTCCCAATTCTTTGAGTAGCATGGTTGGGGTGTTGTCATCAACAAACTTTTCAAGGAACATACTTTTGAAAGAACCCCAGTTCTGTATGGAGTTAGGTGGAAGGCTGTGATACCAAGAATTTGCGTGGACGTCCAAGGTACATGGGAACAATCTACATGCTACATCGTCATAACGCACCTCAAGGGTTTGTAGCTATAGGTAGAAGTTGTCTAAGTGGTCTTTTGCCTTCATTGTACTGTCAGGGGTGAGCTTGATGTTCATTCTCTCCACTCGCTTCGGCATCTTATGTAGAACATCCAAGAGAGCCAATGGTCCCTAAGTCATCCATTCAATATTTAGGTCAACCATCTCTTCATCTTCTTCATATTCTTCATCCTCTTTCTCTCTCTCAGAGTCTGATAGGATCAAAGACAAATTACAGTGGCCTACTTGCCCATTATAAGTAAGGAGAGCTAGCATATTGGCTTTAGCTCCAACGTGGTCGTGATAAAATAACACAGGCAGAGTAACTTAACTAGATATTAAGACTTGTCTTGAGTACAAATTTAATGAAATTACAGGGAATTAAATGGAGAATAATAATTCAAAACAATTGAACTCAAAACCCTAATCTAATGACTGTAGAAGAAAAATCCATGTATTATTCTATAAAAATTTCGTATGGAAAGTAAAGTAATTGTTACAGGCATGGAGGCCATCATATAGAAATGGCAGAGATAGATAAAAACCTGGAAACAAAGAACCGAGAACCCCATCTCAGTGAATAGTTTGACCCCAAAGAAGATATGATTACATATATGTGGATGGCTTGAACCAAATTAATGCTACCTAGTAGATGCAATAGATGTATTGTTAGATATAAACAAGGGCTTCAACAAAATCAGAGAATAAGAGATGACGAAGAAATTATAGGGCTCAGACCTCCAATTACCTATTACAAGTGGATTTCCCCAAATTGACTTCACATCATGTACAATATGAAGATATGTGAGTGTTTTAAAAAAAAAATTATTGTGCAAGGGGTGTGCAGTATAGCAAAGAATTGGGAAGGAAAATTACCCAGTTCGAGGCACTTTCCTTACTGAACATGACATTAAGCATTGTTCCCATTGCCATCACCAAACCCTCAACCAAAAACTGCAATTTAAAAACTTACAACCATGTGAACAGGACAAATCTTCTGTAGAACACCAGTGGAAGGTCAAAATGGCAAGATTTGGGGGGCATCTTGACACACCTGAGGCCAAAGGGCGACCCTTGTTTGCTGAGAAGTGCAGATGGAAGGGAAATTGAATGCATGCTGAAATGCGAGCCAGAATCGAGGTGGGGTGAGGTAGTTTCCCTAACTCCCCACTAACACATATTAACCATTGGATAGAGCGGTGTAACATCAAAGGCAAGGATAAGTCCAAGTGTCCCCTCAGTCATGTCATCAGTGGCGCTTATGTATCCAGAACCTTCAGAGTAGCGCCACCTTATATGTATGAGAATATCATCACGCAAACCTTATAGCATTAATACAAACAACAAAAAAAAGTCATATACGTTCCCCTGACAATTTTAATGTTATTATTAGTCCTGCCCCTTCGGGGTTGTAAGGACTATAGTAATCGTTTTATCGAGTGGCTATTAATTGACACAAAAACCAACCAAATTTTGTCCTATTAAAACAAAAAATTTGTTTTATATTTGAATGGATATTCCTTCTTACCCAATGAAGGACTTAATTGAATTTTGTCATCTTATTTGGCCTCATATTGAGGCAAAACTTAATATAACTCAAGATATATTTCCTAAATTGGCCAACACTTCTACAACATAAGGCTTCTATGTTTTAATGCCAACATTAGTTTTTTATTACTTAATGTTGGAGATTAATATTTTTTTTCAGTGATCTCATAGATATATAAAAACTGAAAACAAAACAAGTGGCATGACAATGCATGAACATACAATTGGAAAAATGATATGAAAACAAAAAAAAAGAACAAGTTGCATGGCAATACATGAGGATACAAGTGGAAAACTAAGGTATTTATAAGAACTATTCATCAGACCTGTTTCCACTACCTTTACTTCTGAGTCATAATCTAAGACATTTGAGTCTAATGTCACAATGTCGCTTTGTGAGGGAGGAGAATAACCTATGGTGCCCAAGATGCAGGTCTTCTTTGAGGGAGGAGATTAACCCATGGCGCCCAAGATGCAAGTCTGCTTTTGGTAAAAGACGTTCTTTCGGTGAGATTAACCACTCTCTAGGATGCAGCTCTACTTCTTAAGGTGAAATTACGACCAATATGTAGGTCAAGAAACATTAAAATTTCAAAACAGTAAACACAACATCTTAAATTGTTTTGGGAGTTATTGGTACTTACTGAATTTTACGGCTCCATCAAGTTAGGCTTATGCGTATTCTCCACCAAGGCTTCACACATTTATTTTGCTGCTTCATAATAGCACCAAAGCAGAACATTTCTTCTACTGCTTCTTAACAACACCACTACCTTCCACAGAGACCTTAGCAACTCCACAAATACCCAATGTGGAGTAACGGTTGGAAGGCCAATGGAAAGATCCACAATGAACTTTATACTGCTCCTTGCCAGGAGCCCAACTTCATTCGATTTTTGGAGATTCAAAAGATGAATGGATGGAGGGGATGAATGAATGAGATGACTGGTCTTTCTCGCTTATATGACTAGCTGGGTTGTACAGTCGTGTTTGTATAGCGAGCAAATGAGGAACAGGTAAGTAATGAAATTTCAAGTCTTTATCCCATCCTTCTTCCAATTTTTTATTTTTATTTTTTTATTTTATTTTATTTTTTTTTATTTTATTTAATTTTAATTTATTATTATTTATATATATAATATATTATATAATATTATATATATATAATATATATTTTCGCTTAATGCGCAACACTCGTGTACTATAGCTATTGTATTTTCTAGGCTATATGGAATTAGTAGTACTAAAATCTTACATGAAGAACAAGCCAAGAGGGGGAAAAGGTCCTTATCACCGAAACATCAAAATAAATCGGATACCCTCTTAACTCGTTCCAAGAGATGGGAAATTCACTACTTAAAGGTTTCATATAGGTAAATAGTTGAGTGATAAAGAGGAGGAATGTTGGTTTTAACTTAATGGCTTCTTGCACTCATATTTTTGGTCCAAATTGGGCACCCCGCCATTTTTCCAATTGTGAAACCTACCATGTTTTTAATTGTTTTTACATAGATACAATAATCTAATTATCCAAATTACCTAAGACCATCGCTTCTTCCTAGACTTTGATCATCAAAATAAATATTAATTAAGACTATCGCGAACACAATTATGTTGCATGCAACATATTTACAGAAAAATTGATAAAAAAAATAAATAAAGTAAATAATATTAAAGAATAAAACTTGGTTGGGGCTTGCATACAAGCCAGGTCTTCCCTCCCACTGTTATTGTATCTAATGTCATTGCTCTAACACCTTCATTGTTTGTGCCATAACTAGCTCTACCTGTGATACCTTTTCCTTTCCTGCTGCCTGTAATTGCCCCAAGAATCTACTTGTGGCAAGATTGGGTCTTTACACTCTATGAAAGAGTTGAGTTTACCTTTGCCTCTGTTTAATACCTATCCACACATAGGGTCATAAGTACCTTATGGAAACCTAGTAGTCTGATGAAGCTCCCCTCCTTTGCTTCCTTGCCCTCCTTTGTCGGACAAGCCTACTTAACGCTTCCTCACCTGTCGTGTGCCTTACCTTAGGTGGTTTTATTTTTATGTGTGGTAATATTATCTCTTGTTGTGTTCTCTATTCTCCAGTGAATGTATGTCTTTTTTATATCCACTCACATGTGCACTTCTATCTTATACGATAACATGTAGTCTATTGACCATGCCTGCTATTTTTTGTTCTTATTCCAAAACATGTTGACTACTCATGCCAAAATGCTCCTATATCAAGGAACCTAAGCTAGTCATGTCATGGGAACACCTAGAGTCAGCCCCTCCAAGTTTCGTTGGGCCTCTCAGAGTATTTTTCTGCATGGTTTATCCCTTGTAGGTTGGTCCTCTTCTACTAAGACAAGCTAGGTGTAACATAGGTAGTAAGGTTTTGTCCATAAGTGTCTGGAGGTAAGTTAATCTTAAGTAATGCTTTCCATTCTGTTGATCTATCCCCTCCCACCTTCTATCCCTCCTATGTGCAACTACCCTATTTTCTCCATCGATTGAATGAAACCACATGCTTCGTTGTCATATGACTAGTTACTGTGAGAATTGGTAGTTCTTCCTCACTAGGGATTAGGGTGGGTGGTAGGAATTGCACCAAGTCAAAAACCATGGCTTTCAATATTAATTACCTTTACTTATCTACTAAATATTTTCTATCTTTTATGGAACGTGAACGTAGTGAGTTATAGCTTGAGCAGAGTTTAGGCTAATATCAGAAGGTGCTCAACTATTTTCTTCCTTAAGCTGAGTAGGCTTCGCACGGTGAAACATTACCAACCGGTGAGACCAGTTCATCTCATCAAATAAAATAGAATATATAATATTGAGATATGACTTACAAACAAGATTGGTTATTCTAGTATTGATCTTAGTAGGCTACCTAATATCGTTAACAATATATTTCCTGCCTATAGTTGGGCGGGCTTCCAACTGCATAAAGAAGTTGTTGCCCCAATGTACTAATTCTGAACATTATTCCCAATGTATACAAAGTTCCTATATGGAAAGAGCCTTTTGACCCAGATCATAGTGAACAACAAGCCAAAATTCATTTCAATGTGTGTGTCGAACCCAGCATGCACCTCCTGCTTTGACCTATGGAGATGAAACCTGACAGAAGTAAGGTAGACTATAGAGAGACAGATTCCACTTACGATGCTTGAAGTGGTTCTCCCATTGAGGATTTTTGCCCATGCTATGGCTCATATGACAGTTTGCGAGTAGCTTTGGGAACTGATTGTATTGTGTAAAACTCATTATTATTATTTTTTACAGAAACTCAGAATAAAGTGGAACTATGATCGAGGTTGGAATTTTCTTCAAATTGAATCAGGGTTTAAGCCAGATGGAGGTGCTTTTGTTTGTCCATCACCCTACACTGAGCCAAATGTGATTCTTGAAATCTCATTGGAAACTTGCAAGTGAGGCATGGCCATTGCTTTGAGCTGTTAAGAAAGATTCTGCAATGCTAGGCATGTGATTGTGAACCCGAACCCCTTTTATGCTAACGGTATACTGCTACGGCTAAAGACCTACGATGTATATACATGTAAAGAATATACAGTAGAAAAATTACACACCCTGCTAAGTAGGGACTTGTCTCTTTGCAACCACACTTGTTTATTTATTTAGCCAAGGGAGTGCTTAAATAATAAATAATAAGAAGAACATCCATATAGTAGGTACCTTGCCATGTGTTATGTATATTAGGTTATGATATCCAATGTTAGCTTATATATAATAAGATTTTCTTGGACATAAAAATATTTAGCGACCTTTATGTTTCAAATAATTAAGCCCTTGGCTTTAAGGTGAACAAATGTAAACATACACTCCTTTTTATAATTTTTTTGAAATATTTACCATACCAAAGATGGTCTTGTAAAGTTGAAAGAACGTTTACCTATATATATATATATATATATATATATATATATATATATATATATATATATATATATATATATATATATATATATATATATATATATATATATATAATTTAATATGCAGTGGGTGTGGATCCCTTGGATGAACGCAATTTTGTGCAGCCTTTAATAACTAGGTAACTTGTTACTTCTATGACGATGACTATTGTAATGTTTAGCTTCCTTGGATTCCCTCTTAGACCTAGTAAACTACATCTCTACACACATCAACCTCCATTTGTTCTTGGCCTACCTACAGATTGGTAAGATTATATTATTGTTGCATAGGCTTAAGACTCAACTAGCCCTCTTGAGGCAATAGAAGATATCCTATCAACCCAAGTAGATACTTGCCCATTCTCGACCATATATTATGTTGTTAATCTATGATTTGATGTACTATTTTCTATTATTTTAGTTTATTAGAGCTTATAGCCACATATGTTTAAGCATTCTTATTTGGTTGTATGATTTGATGTACTATTTTCTATTATTTTAGTTTATTAGAGTTTATAGCCGCATATTTTTAAGCTTGCTTATTTGGTTGGTTTGTTTTAAGGCTTGAGGTGATGCTTTCCTATTGACAATGACAATTGATGGCATAATTTTGAGATGCATGAATTTTGAACAAATATGTAGTGTCTTTATTTGTGTTGGATAATTTGTCATATTGGATTTATTATTTGAAGGTATTTTGTTTATAAAATGACATAGTTTATTAACATGTGTTATGATGATGAAACTCAAACTCTTTAACTATTGTGATTGCCTTTAATTGACATAACAATAACTTTGAATAAAAAAATATAGTCTTTATGTGAATTATAGATGGATAAAGTATACATAGATATCACATAATTGACATTATTAATTCATATGGTTATGATACACTGAAATGAATATATATTAGATATAATTAACTCTAGATACTAATGACAATTTTCCTAGTGTGACAAGAAGGCCATGAGTGTACAATGACTTGAGAGTGTGTCAACTTTATATGCACTCAAGATCAGGTTATGTGAGTAATGATATTTTTTATTTATAATTATGTAACAAATTCATGCATTAGGCTAAGTGCATGCGAAATAGTGAATATGGTTACCACTTAATCTACATATGGATTATGGAGTTGTCTGGAATTATAAAGGCTTCACCAATTAACAAGGATCAACATTCCTATTTTCACCTACTAGTACTCATTTTCCAAAACCTAGGGTGAAATTCTCATACCACTTTTAATTTTAGGTTGCATGTTGTTATGAGTGTAGACCATGGATTTAGTCACTCATTAGTATTATTTGAGAGAACATAATAGGCCTACCATTATTATTCCTCAATGACTATTAGCCTCGCAACACGATAACAACATAGTTGACTTAATATAGTCTCGATATTTGCACCATTTATTCCCACCAAAGAAAGTGGATTCTTGAAGGGTGTACATTTTTTCTTATGACAATTATATTTCACTTGGTTTGAGATATTTTTCTTAAGACAAGTTTAATGTTTAAGACTTAAAAAATGTCTTACACTACCATTTCATGTATGCATGCACCTTTCAATACCTTTTTAAACTAGGAAAGACACATCCACAAATTCCAAGGGTGCCCTTAGCATCAGGTAATACTAATATGAGCTAATAAGAAATTGTGGGCATATCAACTCAAGGATTTGAAACCCAAAGTTTACTTTTGAGTGGGAAATGTTATAGACCCATACTATGCTTGGCTAATCTTTGGCACATGGAGAATTCAAATGTCTAGAATAAAATAAAATAATGATATAGGACTAACCTGAGCCAAAGCATAGTGCAATGTAAAGTACATTCTTGCACCCATTTCTCTATAGAACATCATTATTTCTACTGCAACCAAAATTTGCACATTTTAAAGTTGTTGACTCCTAAGAATATAACTACTCCATACAAAGCCCCAAAATCGATGGAGAGATCACTTCTCATGTCCCTAATATGTTGTAATATAGTCATTAGTATCTAATAAGAGTCTTTATCATACAAAATGAGAACATCACACATTTTGATGCTCTATCTATCCAAACAAAATATTTTCGGCAATAATTTTCCATACAAGATAATTTAAACTACATACCACTTTGTGTTGACTTTCCAAAAGATAATCTCAAAGATAAAAGCACATGTATGTGTGAAGAAGTATCTAACAACATTATAATCAATACTTTATCAGTATGTGAATTGTCCAAAGAATGATTATGAGTATTGGGTAGTGAAGTATAGATCTTGAGTGAGCTCTTTAACGAAATTTTTATTCCGCCTTCATGTCCAAGAAAAATAATGAAATCTTAAAATGTGACTTTGAAGTGGACATCTTAGTATATTGTAGACTTGTTATAATGCTAGCAGAAGGATTCTAGTGCCAAAACATTAACAACTTTAATGCCTACTTGTGGAGGGAATAGTTTTTGGAATTCTCTACAAAGTATATCCGTGGACGATGTTCAAAAACAATAGAACTAACTTCGAACATCCATGTAACTAGGTTGTATTTTCCTTTGATCTTTGCTACTCCATGAATAGCCTACAGTTTGCATGGTGAAAGTAAGAAAATTAACTCACATTTAGACATTAAATTGATAGTAATATGTTAAAACCATTCCTTTTCTAGCTACAAGATTCTGGAAAGTGGTTATCTCAAAATAGTCAACAATCTTGTGAGAATAAGAGCCTAGTGGCCTAAAGTGAATAATTTTCCCTCATCTTTTCATCAACAATAATTGAACCCATTATTGTAAGTCAAAAATCGCCACTTTAAAAGAAACAATATAAGTTATCATATACCCTAGACATTGATTTAACTCATACAAACCTTCAAAGATGTCAATGTTGGGTTGAGGAATGGTACATATAACCGTCCTTATAGTATCTATTGCATTACAAAAAATTTACATAACAATTATAGCTATTATGGCATCCAAAATAGAAGTGGGCTCATCCATGAAAATTATAGAAGGATTTGCATCGAGCTCAACAACTATTTTTAGCCTTTTTTTTGTTTTGTTGAAAATCAAGTCACACTAGGCAAGCCTACTAGTGCATCCCTTAAATTGTCTAATTCTACAAGTTCCATGACTTCATCAACAAAGGCCTGCAAATTGGTATCTTTTTCAAGTCAGAAGCATGACTTTTTGCATAATGCCATAAGAGAATTTGATTAGTTTTGTAGACTTACAACTTTGGTTTCTTTGTCAACATCCTTTAAAAGATATACAAATGCCAAATATAACAATGATTCCCAAACAATGACATGTGGATAATGTATGTCATTCTACTCACAGTTACCAAAAATTTGAGCAAAGGTTTCCTTCTTTTTGGGAAATCCATATATCTAGATATCACCCTCAATATATCCTCCAATCTTCCTTCCATCTAAGACATCCATGAGAGTTGTCTTCCTTGCGCCACTAAGCCCCATAACTGTTGTAAGAACACCAGGTATGAATGCACCTATAAAAAAGCGATTGAAGTGTATCTTTAGTCACTTAGGGAAGAACAAGAATATATAAGGTCTATGGTTGGCTTGATGAAGGTTCTTCCAGAGATGCATTTCACTATGAGGATCCATTCAAACATGCTTTACATGTAATTGGAGGATTGGTTACATGTATTACATTCTCTTTTGTCATGTCAATGATGGATATCCTTGTTCTTAGGTTAAAACTAGGGTCTAAGACCATGTGGATGAAGGATCTGAACAAAAAGGAAGCTTTAGAATATGAACACCCAACTTGAGATCATGCCATGTAGCACTAAGTTACACATGGGTTTGGTCAAAGGCCCACTTGCATCTTGAGGTTGGACACCCTCTTCAATGAGGTGGCTGGGGGATCTTGCAAGTAAGAAGGGGTGAGAAATAACCCTAATGGAAGAGCTTACATGTATTTGAATCCGTGTTTCCTCCTCAAGTACAAATTTTTGGGGGTAAAGACACATTTTCACATATTTGAAGGCATATTTCACCTTTCGAGGTATTTGGGGTTAAGTACATTAAACAATTCGACCCTAGGTGACTATTATCCATATGCTCCTAGTTAAATATATAAATATATAAATTTAATATAATGTAGAAATTACTTTCAGGTCATAGCATCAATCACACAATAACTGAAAATTTAAACAGTGGAAGAATAAAAGAGTTTTGTAGATACATAAGTAATTTCTTCTCAGAATCAGCTTTGCATACCTCAAGGAAACCTCTACAAGCTATTAAAATAACAAATTCATGGTCATCATAATCATCTCAAAATGAGGTATATTATTTGCACAAAAAAGAAAGGCAGAAGTTGCATAATTGTTTTATTGCTCCATATGGTCATACAAATCCATATGATTGTATTAATTCTCTGCACAATTTCCTCTCAACCTATTGAAAACATGTAAGTTCATCTGTAGTGTGTGTTGCTTTCTCTCAGTTGTCCAATGTGAGCAATACCTCTCTATCTTGTCTTATTTATGCTTTTCTGAAACATGTATAAGTTGTTTCTTGCACTACATTTCTCATGTGCATATTGTTCGAGACCTTTTCTTCATATCTAGAAGAAATTTTGCATGAGGAGATACCATGTGGTTGTTCACATAATCAAACCCTCAGATGAATATTAAATTCATGCTTTAAAGGGATTTAATGAAATAGAAAGTGGCAAGTGGCAATATGGACCCATTTTAATTCATTGAAAAGACAAAAGGAAGTGCTCCACTTGAGGGGGATTAGGCCTTGAAAATAACCATGAAGAAAATGGCACAAGGCTAACAAAATCCTTCCCAACGATGAACCTCATCCCTATTGTCTCTTTCATATTGTGCCCCAACACCAGCTAACCAACATGAAAACCCATTGAGGAGAAAATGTCATCGACGATGGCGTGGAAAGGCACAAATTAATTTTCCAGTGCCCCCTTATTATGTATAGCTCCCACCAAAGAAGAGGAGTCTAACATACTCTTCCTCAGCGAAGAACAATTGCCATTGTCCTCACAGATGCTAGAATGCACCTTGCAACCTTTGGCATCTTCCCCACACCCAAATCTACAACTGATTCCACCTCCTTTGACCACATTGTGTTGGATAATACATCCTCATGCCACCATTCTAATAAACTATCAAAGCCTAGAAACCCTTGACCCTTGCAGAAAACCTTCACAAAGTCCTCTCCATTCACGTCTGACTTGAAAAAATGTAAAAAAGTATTGGTATCCAATAATATTCTCCCTCGTGTGGCTATTTTAACTCGTAACATCCTTTCAAGTGGTGAGATAAACAACCATTAGTGCATTCAAAATTTACATTACCATTTTCTTTTTATTACTAAATAGTCAATACTACTCCATTCGTATTTTACTAGATATCACCTAGTTTTACCAAATACTCATTTTAATACCTCCGAAACCTATAACCCTCTACCCAAAATCTCCACCCCCAATATATATAATATATTGGCTCTATTTTTCACAATTTTAAAACCCCCTTTACGAATGAACATGATAATTAATAAAGTGAAGCCCCTATGACAAGTCTTCCTTTGAAGTGGTGATCCCATTTGGGCCTTTCGTAATGGTCAATCCTGTAACCTTTGATGATCCATCATATTATCCCCATCCCTCTGTAGACTACACGAATGACTTCAGATGTGAGGCTCTTTTCCATCAAACGCAACCTATAGTTGAGTCCTCCCATCTTTCCAATAAGTCATCCATTGTCGATGGGTTGCCATTCTAGCCTTTGGATATGGTCTTGCGCCCTGGTACATTTTCCCCTCACAAGGAATTGGAAGCTATTTTGTCCTCATCTGAGAATATGGCTCCCCTTTCTATTAAAATATCCCTATTCCATTATCCTTTGGATTATGGAGGTCAATCGTATAAAAAATTCACACATAGGAAGAAGAAACCCCCTAAATATAAAGAGGTTTCAACCTTTAACAAGATCGAATTGGGTTTCATCAATGAGGTTGGATCTCCCAATAACTGTTTGATATTTATTATGATTTTATTGCTAGGAATATCTCTATTTTTTATTTTGATGGAGTCTAGGTCCTTAGAGGGGATGTAACCATGCATGTGGTGTCTCCATGATTATTATTTCCATTAAAATCCCGAGTTTGGGAGCGACCCCAAAATTTAACTCTCTCAGAGGTATTGTTCGGTTCATAAACCCTCTCTAATCCTTTTCCAATAAACGACGGTTTGCAGAGATAATGTGTGGGAGGTAATGTTGTCTATGTGCCATGTATGACATGCAGTTGCAAATGATGCTATTGGATTATCTGGTGGTTTGGGGATTATGTGGGATCCAACAATTTTTGAGATGCAAACATTTCTATCGTCTTGTGGGGATTATCATGACTGGACACGTGATGGGAAATTGTCAAAGGGTATGAATTGTCAATTCATATGCTCCATATATGGGGCATAGACTATTTTGGGACTAGGTTTCGCAATCTAGAATCTCTCGATTAAGTTCCATGTTCATCATGGGGGATCTTAATTTTTCAATGGCGAGGGAAGATGTTTGGGGACAAAAGTCTAGAATTGATAGTACGACTGCTTATTTTAGAGGTTTGATGGAGGATTTTTCCCTATTGGATGTGACACTCTTTCAATGACTCACGTATATTTATAACATGCCCAAGAAGGGTCATCCATACATAACATTGACTCAATAGACTGTTATGACTTGATGACAAACCTAAAGGCTCGGAATGGAAACCTTAACTAAAATAAAACTCCTTGATCATGAAACCCATGATTCAAGATATAAAAAATTAATTTTATTTTCTTCTTTACATCAATTACATAAAATCATATTTATACATGTCATTATGAAGATTGAACCTAGTTACACTTTTCAACACACTCTACATTAGATGTTTATGTTTGTCCGTTGGGGGGCTGGAGATGGATCCAAGATCAAAATTTGATTAGACGCCATCATGGGGAAGGCTAGAAATCATTCATTATCCTTTCAATTATTAGAAATCCTTCATAGAAAGGATATTACTTGATTGCAGTATATATCTATCTATCTATTATATATATATATATATATATATATATATATATGGGGGACTCGAAACATTGATCAACAAAGTTGGAGAAGGGTTGAAGACCTTGGCATACCAGGGACATATCATGAGGAATGGGAGTCATACTTAGCGCAAATTCCATCTTCTAGCATCACTCTTGGTGATAAGAAAGACTATGTGATATGGCGGGGTAAAATGAAAATGAACAATTTCATGGTCCAAGACATCTACTTGAAGTTGCCAAGGCCTGGGAGGATCAATGAGTATAATAAGCATCTACAGGATATATGGAGATGGAATCTCCCAAAAAATTTAAAATTATTTTGATAACTGGAAGCACATGATTGTATATTAACATGGAATAACTTACAATAGAATTGGCTCATTGGTCTTGGAATATGCCCTTTATGCATGAGTAGGGGGGGGTGGTGGGTGAGATACAAATCATTCGTTGATCAAATTCTCATATGCGAGGTTGAATTGGGATGGGGTTATAGAGGAAATGAATCTTCCTTTTTTTGCACTAATAAGCCCTTGTTCAAATGTCTTCTGTCGTGGTTCGCTCCACACATGATGTACAAGTCCGTACTATTGTATATCATATGTATTATATGGCGAACTAGGAATGCTAGCATGTTTTATTAGAAAAATGTGATTGCTAGAGAAGCTATTATCATGACAATTGCTTTTTTCAACAAGATTTGCTCGATGATCAAGTCTAACAAAAACATGAAATGCAAATTCATTGATATTTGGAAAGAATATCTGGTTTGGCTTTTTTATGGAGCCAACAATAGAAGGAAATATGGATGTTGTGCAATCATAGTTACTAAGCCTGGTGATTTCTTCAAATTCTAGTGGGAGGGTGGAATGGGATCAAACAACAATTTGGAGATTACAACATTATGGGGAATCCTTATCGCAACAAAATGGCTAAGGTTAGACAATATTTAGGTATATGGAGATGCAAAAGGAATCATTGACTGGGTAAACAAGCATACTAATTTCAATGCCCCCATACTTGCAAATTGGATGATGAGGATTCAGAACTTGGTAAGAAATTTTAATCATATGCATTTCCAACACATATACAAAGAACATAATTGACAACATACCTCGTACCTAAAAGAAGTATTTGGAAGGAAACAGGTAAAACAAATTTCTCAGTCTTCAGGTAGTGTATCATGGTAAGTGCAAGTAGCATCAACTACTCTTAGGAGACATTTTAAGTGGAAGTTTTGTATCTTTAGATAATCAAAGTGTTCATTTATGAAAATGTAATGGTTATAAGCTAAAGTTTGATGTTAAGAAAAACACTTTTTGTAGATGTTGGACACCTAATCCTCAATGGGTTAGTGTGGAAGCCGAATAGACAAAAAGAAGTCCAAGAGACCTTGGGATGTGAAACCCAATAGTCACAATATGTACTATAAATGTATATCTCTTGTTAATAAAAATTGATTCTCATGTTTTACTATTCATATTCATTTGTTGCCCATGTGTGTTTAACATGGTATCAGAGCAAACATATTCCTGCCCTACATAATTACTTTGAGCCATTTGTTTTATGGCCTTTATGTGCAAGTCATTTCTGCCATCACTTATGCATTTCATGAATATTTACTCAGCTAAATTCTAGTTGCAACCCCTATCAGTTCTCCAGCCCTATTTTTAGCATTCCTAAAATTATTTATAGCTCCTTGACTGCACCCTTTGCACTCCCTGCACTGCGCATAATTGTTCTTTCTACGCTCTCTGGGCCCTCTGTGTGAATCTGGGTAACGATTGAGTGAGGAGGCCATAAACACTGCTGCTCTCTCCATGCGGGTATTAACAGATCTCCATTGCTAACTGCTCCTATACGCTGCTACTCTCTTCTCGCTGGTAATAACTGAGTGCCTAATTTATCTACTCCTGTGCTCCAACATATAAATAAAAAATAAATAAAAAATAAAGAAAAAATCTTCTCCAATCTTCACAACGCCATAGAAATAGTATCATCTCTCGCTGGTTCATCGTAATTAATTCCATGAATCCAAAGGTGATATAACTGCTCCATCTACTATTTACCTCGTCGCTATTTTTCTGGTTGTGTATCTCTGTACGATGCACTTGTTTAGTATTAGGATTACTTTCTCTACTCTTTGGCTACCTAAAGTGGTTTACACTGCCTTGAACTTAGGAGTTTAGTGGTTTACATTCTCTAAACTTCCACAGTTAGCCTTCATTGAAGCCAATGCAGTACCCACAAAAATATTCAAAACACCAACTTGTCGAGATTTATGCCTGAGCATTGCATTTGATAATACATCTTCAATGATTCCATATAAAAGCCCTTTTTGACATAACCTCTAACAGTTTCCATATCACAGCATTGCTCTGCTTGTGTTTTTGCATCTTTTTCTGTATTGCATCAAAGATCAAAATTGACTGGTTTTCTCAGCCGGAGCAAAGGTTGGCTTTGGGAAGAACGCAGTAGAAGCTCGTGGAATCCATCAAGAAGACGAGCATCTGAGGGAGGATTTTCGCTATGAGATTTGAATTTTGGAGTGACTAATTCTCTGGTTGTGTGAGGATATTGTCTCTATTGGAAGTTTGCTGATTTGACCTCTAAAAATATGTCTTTGATTCCCTACGTTGTGCATTGAATGCTCTATCTCCTCACCGTCCACTATTTTCTCTGTTGAAGACTGTTGATATTCACTAAATCAAAGCCAAGGGCCTGCAACTTTCGGTTGGAAGGATTTCTCAAATGTGAGATCAAGCAATTGGCATTGTGCATAATCTGCCAATCCCTCAAGTGCTCCCATAGTCGTGGATGAGATGATCCAGGAATGTCTAAATGATGGAATTCATTCAATTTGATAGCAATATTTTAAGATATGTCTGAATTACATAAATATGTTGCTGAAAGTGTCCGAGCATCAAGAAATTCCTCGAGACGACCATTTGGGAATCGACCCAGCAGCCTTGGCCCATGACCCAGTTGAGACATGCGCTCAAACGTTATAATTTCATTTTCTTTTTCAAACAACAGTTTGGCGCTATTGTTGTAGATTCTGACAAGCACATTCACTATGCCATTCCATTGGCTTGCAATCTTATGAAGCAGAGAGTATGACTCTGTTGGTATATCATCCCCCTCTTCCACTGCGCATCAACATCCCCACCGTCACAACTCATTTTCTCGTATAGTCAAATTCAGTGACAGATCTCCTTTGCAAGAAAACACTATTCATATTTATATGTTGGGGAGTTCAAAGGGGCTTCGTGGTAATGGGAAGTATTACGATGACATTCAGTTAAGATGTTGCGAGAATCCTTGTGTGGGTTTCTAGAATATTAAAAAAAAAAGGTCAGATTCATAATCACATTTGGGAGAATATATTTTTCTAGGTATATTCTTGATAAGATCCAGACAAATTCTTTGTCAATGGGTTGTGGGTGTTTTCATTTATGCTGTGTCAATGGGTTGCGGGTGTTTTCAAGGAAATGCTCCAGGGAAACATACAAGTGTACTATGCCTTTATGCAAAGTGTTGTGTCACCTTTGACAAATAAAAATAATCTATGTGTAGAGACGCCAAATGATCAACAACTGACAAAGGCATTATAATTTTGTCACCAGTTTCCAGAGGCTTATCAATAAAAGAAGTCGAAGCAATGGAATTCACATTTGTATTGCTAAGCTATCATCGATCGTGTCAAAGCATAATGTCAGGTATGGTACATTGGTGTGATTAAACAATGGCCATTTCTATGAGATGATTAAATTCATTTTCTAAACGCTGGTCCATCTACTTGTTTCTTGCACATAATGCCTGGTTCAGTCGCTCATGTCTTATAGTCCAGTGTCCTGCTTTTGCTGGTGCATATGACCTCTAGTTAGTATGATTTGAAGGAAGCAGTGTATGGTATGAAAGAAAAGGTTGAATGTTGAAGCTTTATTCCAACATTGTTTTTTGAGTTATTTTGAAACAATCAAGTTTTGAAATCGTAAGAGATCCATTTCAGAAATCCATTGCTGCAGTGCATTTTTTCTCTTGATATTTAGATCTTGCACCACTCTTACATTTGGTGTTTGTGCTAGTCTTTCTGTAACACTCAAATACATCTTATTTTTAATAAAGTTAGCAATTCTTTATTTGGTTTTGAGAGTACATTTGGATTCAAGAATTTAAACCTTTGGAAAATGGCTAGATTAGATGATGTATTAAAGTTACTGAATGCACTAATACACTCCACTATTGGTGGGATGGTAAATATTAGCAAAGACACTCTTTGTGACATTCAGATCTGCCTGCATGATGCACAAGAAAAGATTGATTTTTTGCAACTAGAATCTCAGTTCCAGCAAGATGAGCTTCAACAGATTTGTCATTTCAAATTTTTTTCTGCTTAAAACAATATGTTGTTCAAGGTTAAGAAAAACACCCATCAACAACCAGCAAGTGATGAAATTAGTGAGGTTGAATCAGATTCAAAACCCAATAAATCAACAGTTGTACATGCAAATGCAGAAACTTAGTCTGCACTTCCTAAGCCCATCATCAAACCTTGGGAACAACTTGCCCACAACAAGCATATAATTGGTCTTGGATATGACAAGGACTTGTCCTTTCATATTCCAGACTACTCAAAGCCCATTCAGTTTCAGAGTGCTAGATTCCTTCACGATAGTTCACCTCTAGCTATTCTAGATTCTACCCCTCTTCTACAACAACAACAACAACAACAAATTGTGAAATGCCGACACTGTGACCGAGTTGGCCATCTGAAAGATCATTTTTTTGATCTTCATCCATGTAAGCACTGTCATAAAACCAATCATTCTTCAAACAGATGCTTCAAAAACAAATGTCCTGCAAGAACAAAGATTCATCTTGGATGGATCGCTTCTTGGCAATGGGCATCGACAGCCAGGAAGATATTCCAATCACATGTCAGAACTTGTTCCATAGTATTGAATAATATTGCAGTTGAGTTTTCTCCATCATCTCACCTTGTATCTGACAGGGGGGGAAACTATGGTCATCTACAAGCTTCAAGGCTACATCAAGCAAGCCTGAGCCACAACCTGTCACACTACTTTCAGAGTTGTAACTAGAAACAAAGATGCCCCTAAACATGCCTTCAGTTGGTAATCTGGGACACTTCCTCTAGTAGAAGACTTCAACTTCTTGCCAGTTTTGGAAGAATTCTAGGAACAAAATTGAGAACACTTCCTCTAGCAGAAGACTCTAGTGTCTTGCCAGTTTTGGAAGAGTTCCAAGAATTGCATTAAGCATTCCAGAGTTGTTGGTCATCCTTAAACCATCATAGGTTGAGACTTCCCTTTTCAGGTTGAATTTCTCCCTTTTATTCGGAGTGAGACCTCCCTTTCATGGTTGAAGATTTCCCTCTTCAAAAGAATAGGAGCACTTCCTCTAGCAGAAAACTTCAGCTTCTTGCCAGTTTTGGAAGAGTTCCGAGAATTGCACTAAGCATTTCAGTGTTGGTGGTCATCCTTAAATCACCACCCTTTATACCAACATTTCAGAGAGCACATTCAGCCTAGTGCTACCATGCATTTTTGCACATTTTGTATTACAACTCTCTTCTTGGACTCATACATAAGCCTTCAGATTAAGGGGGGGAATGTTGGACACCTTATCCTAAATGGGTTAGTGTGGAATCCGAATAGACAAAAAGAAGTCCAAGAGACCTCCAGATGTGAAACCCAATGGTCACAATATGTACTATAAATGTATATCTCTTGTTAATAAAAATTGATTCTCATGTTTTATCTTTCATATTCATTTGTTTCCCATGTGTGTTTAATAGTAGAATAGGAAAATAGAAATTTATGGGCATAAGAATAATGGGATGAAATTTTAATTATGTATTATCCTTATATTTTAATACAAAGATAGCATTTTTTTCTTTCTAAAAAAAATAAAAACAATTGTAGCATCAAAATTAATGAAATAGTAAAAAAACACATATTAAAACACAATCGATGGAGACCCTGAAAAGTACTCTGACTATGTTACTTCCTATCCACGTTCAACGAAAGTGCCTCCATTTCTCCTCTCATGAAGCACAACTTTGTTCTCGACCTCCATCGCCCTAAATCCCATCAGTTGTTGTTAGCCTCCATTGCTTTGCTTCCTGAAGAACCCAACAACAACGTAAAGACGAACTCCTAATCCTTTACCTTTACCTATTTTACTAGCGCCTCATATTGAAAATTTTAAGACAAATTAAATTTTAAGAAAAAAGATTTATTTTGTCTTAAAGTTTTTTATTAAAAGCCCCCTCCATGTAGTACTGTCAAATGCAACAAAAGGCAAGTGGTCTCTAATCATATCAACAGAGATCGAAGGGACATAAGATGAATTGATGTCTAGGAAATCTTGCCAGGTAGAGTTGTTGCATTCTTCGGAATCGACTACCCCCACAAAACGAAGAGCCCAACAAATCATTGTCTTTATATAAGATAACATGAAAGGTAAGTGAAATAGAACCCTTGGTATAGATGGAGGACAATAGTAGCATGCAAGTTGGTGGACTTAGGGTGCACTGTCATAGTCAATTTTGTAGTCATTAGATAATATTGTCTTAAATTGATATGTTTTTGTCTTAATTGTTAATTGTCTTAAATGAGTTTCGTCTTAAGTGGTCATTGCCTTAAATATAAAGTTTTGTCTTAAAATATTTTTTCCTAAAACTATTTTTGTCTTAAATATAATTTTTTGTCTTAAAATAATTTTGTCTTAAACTAGTTTTGTCTTAAAATATTTTTGTCTCAAATTGTTTTTGTCTTAAATATAAAGTTGTCATAAAATATATTTGTCTCAAACTATTTTTATCTTAAATTTTATATTTAAGACAATTCAATTCATATTAAATTTTAATGTAAAATAACTAAAATAAAAAGTGGTTTTTTAGGACAATTTTTTTTTTTTTTTTTGTCTTAAAATGTGTTTGGTGTAGTAGTGAAATAGGATTAGAAATCATCATCTACACTGAAATAAATGGATCTAGTGCAAGAAATCTTCTTCCCTCTCTCCCTACTCTATCTACATCTATATCTCCCTCCATCTCTCCTTCTTTGTCTCTCTATATCACCCCCCAAAACACACACACACACACTCTCTCTCTCCATATCTATCTATCTCTCTCTTATTTCCTCTCTTCGTGTCCCATCTATATTTCTATCTCCCTCTGCATCTCCTTTGTCTCCCTGTGTCGCCCCCAAAACATACACACTCTTTCTGCATATCTATATATCTCTCCCTCCCTCTTTGTCTCCCTCACCCTCACTCTTCCCCTTCTCTCTGTCTCTCCCCCTTTATCTCTCTTCCCTCTTGCTCTCCCCTCTCCCTATTGGGAGCGGGATCTCCCAAGGAGAGTTTTGGGGCTAAAAGAGTCAAATTTTGTAATAAAATTGTAAAGGCTCCGCATTTTGTGGGCAAAAAGCGTGAAGGTGTCATAAGTCATAAAGGGTTGTTTGCCCTTAGCTTTGTAAAGTAAAGTCAGCTGTAAGAGATCTAGCCATGGTCCATAGACCATGGGATTGTATAAAAAGAGCTAAGATCTATGTATTTTTAGACACAGAATGAAAATGACATAAGAGAGTCATAGCTCTGAAGTAAGAAGTCTAAGTATTGGGTTGTAGCGTAGGTAGAGGCTCTGCAGCTAATTGCGCAGAGGCTTAGGATAGGAGTCCATAGCTGAGTGTGTGGAACCCTGCATTTGTGTGCGCAGGGTGAATAGAGTCTAGAATTAAGTGGAAGACATCGATAAAGAGAGATATTTGACAATTTCTATGTCTTTTTCTGTTAATGCATCTTGTCATCTTATGTATGAATTTCCTTTATTATGCTTATATAATGCGTGAATGAATGTAATTACATTAGAAAACTGAATGCAATTATGAACATTTGTTGACATGATGTTAACTATAATTGTTTGATAAAGATAAGCAAGTCACTTAGACTAATTAGGGAATCTACACAGTACGTTGCCATAGCAACACGAAAGTACCTGAGCAACATGTTAGGGCTATGCAAAGGTCGATTGTACCCTTTCACAGAGGTATTGAAGGGTGGAATAAGGGGCTAGTCTGACAAAACCCAGAGCTAAGCGACCTGCGCAAAGTCAGGGATAGAGGGAATTAATTGACATCACAACCATCTCAGGGTGCAAAAACTTGGTTCCAACATCCCTCCATATTTCTTCGGATGAGACTTCATTCTATGCTTAGTGGGCTAGTGCCAAAAGGGCCAATAGTGTAGGGATTTGTTTGGATAATTAACCGTGAAACTAGGTCAGGCCCCCTCAAGCCAACAAATGGTTTTGTTTTCGAGACCAGAATCTACATAAGAGATGTATGATGGCGTATCACTGGAATCCAACTAAGAAGGATATTGGAGACTAGTTGAATAGAATGATCCATGAATTCACAACACAGGAGAACATAAACCCATGACTGACAAAGGAATAATGGTTGGACAGATACATGTATACAGAGATACTCCTTCCCAATTAAGCTATACGAGTGGATTGTGAAGCTAGCAGATAGCCAAGGAAGGTGGAAACTTGATGGTCCTATTGTTTGGACCTCGGAGCTAGTACAAAAATTGGAATCATCTGAGGACAAGATCACCCATGCTATTGAAAATTAGCTCGATCGCATCTTAGGAGGATTCGTGACTGAATTCACGGTTGACACCTCAGTCAGCTACAACGAGGCGAAGTGGCATTTTTTCAAAGGACCATGAGATAAGTGCATGAAATCTTTGAATACCTGGATTAAAATGCTATTGTGCAAAAAAACAGGTTATGCAACTATCTTGATTTTCAGAAGTACACGAAATGGAAAAACTTACAGGAATGAAAGGAAAAAGGGTCCTGAATATAGTCAATTGATTTCACCTCCACGAGGAGATGAGGAAGGGATAACGAAGGTTTCTCCAGGAAGTACTATCCAGTTAATACGACAAGGATTCTCGTGAATACCACCTCCACCCACACCACCTCTGATGTCACCACAATCACCTACGAGTTCACTCGTACCACCTCCACCATAGTTCAGTATGGAAAATTCAGTGAAGCTGTCTTTGTTCAAAGGCTTGGGAATGAAGACCTGGACCAATTCTAGTTCATTGTGAAAGTTGTATGGGAAGCTTAGGGTGTTAGAGATGATCATATAGAGAAGGTGACATTGGTTAGTGCTCTGTAAGATCATGCACTAACCTGGTATATCAAGTACTCTAATGATAACCTGAATGCTGGAGTGGTGGACATCCATATAGCATTGAATAGAGAATTTAGTAAGCTTAAATTTGAAGCACAGTCAATTGTGGGATTCAAAGAAATCACGATGCAACCAAGAAAGATGGCTTGGGAACTAGATCAGAGGTTGAAGTATACAATCTACGAAGCCAACATGAATTTGATAGGTGGATAGAATCAAGAGTGGTTTGTGGCTTCGTTACTGCCACACTTAAGGGTTGCGCTATCACAACAGAAGATAACAACTCAAGAAGAGGACTTGGAGATTGCAATGAGACTACATGAAACTCCAATGCAAGATCCAAATTTGGGGGTTCATCAGATCCATACAGAGTTGAAAAATTTGTGCCTTGAGATGAAAAGTTTAACGCAGGATAGGATGGTTCGACCAGAGGTGCACGAGGAGGTATGGTGCTTGAAATGAAAGATTTAGGGGTATGAAAAGGACCATTGCCCAGTCTTTGTGAACTACATTACAGGAGGAGGATTGATGCCTTTGAGGTTGGAAGCTCAATTAGGACCAATTGTGGGGCCTGCATTGTGGTGCGTTATATGTTAGGTAGTAGGAAAACATGCCACGAATAACTATCATTTGCTGCAAAAGTTTCTACAAGCACCACAACCACTGTTCTGCAACTTTTGTAGGTCAGTAGGGAATGATGAGCGTAATTGCAGGAGTTATGAATTGATGATGGATAGAACTCCCGCCTATAGGGTTTAGATAGAAACACGACCCCCTAATCACAACACAAGGATGGCACAGACAGGATTTCAAGGGCACAGACGAGGCCGAGGTGGAGGAGGGCCTGGTAGAGGTTGAGGACAGTTGATCTGCTACAATTGCAAAGGACTAGGACACTATGCCCACGATTGAACTAACCCAACACATATGTCGTGCAAGTATTGCACATTATTCGATCATGAAACAGAAGATAGTCCTACATTGATGGCGAGGATACATGACAAAGGGGCAATACCACCTATGCTGACTAAGAACCTGCATATGATGAGGTCTAAGATGCGTGAAGAGGATCCAAACGTAAATATAGTGCTCAGAAGTGGAATCACAATAGGAGATGAGAAGGGGAAACAACCAGAAGACAATACATGGGTTTACAAAGCTCTAGCAAAGGATGATGAGTTCGATTTGCAGTGTGCACATGAAACCTTCATGGAAGCTAAGAAGAGCTTCACTGAGGCCTCCACCTTAGGAGGCAAAGATAAGATTGATCAAGGGATGGACCCTTCTATGCTCACAACCTTCCTGGAGACCTGCATGAAGTTACTGCATGATAGTAATGCTATGAAGAGGTTTCAATATCTCACCAATAGATGCGCTAGAATCACTCCGAGTGAGTCTTCCATAGTATGAAAGATTGGCAAGCATAAGACAAGAATGGGAGGGGAGATGAGACTAACCACGCAGATAGGAGAGTATGAAATGGATCAGGTGATTTTGGACTTGGGGTTAGATGCAAACGTCCTACCAAAGCAAACTTGGGAACGGATGGGGAGACTTGCACTGCAATGGTTTCCGATTCAGCTAAGGATGTCAATCAGTAAAAGATCATCCCGATGGGGTGGTTGTAGTGGGTGACAATCGATATTGAAGGTGCGAGTGCAGTGGCTGATTTTGAAGTAATAGAGATATTGGATGATAGAAACCCCTATCTTGCACTCCTAGGAATTGACTAGGCTATTGATATGAACGAGGTAATCAACCTAAAGAAGTGAAAGATGATATTTGAGAAGAAATCGCTATGCAAATAGTACCCCTAGATCCTGCTGAAGGATCGTGCTATATTGAACCATTCCACGATTATGAGAATGATGACAATTTGGATTGTATATATAAGATAAGAGCGCGAGACCAAGGTTGGGTGAATCCCACTGTGGATGGACGAATTACATGGGACCATGAGATTTCCTACACTTCAAACTCTGATGAAGAGTTCGAACACTGGCAGAGTCAGTTACATGAAGTGACTACACTGAACTACAACATGATGACCCAATCACTGCATTGTGTGTCCTCAGAGATGAGAAATCTACCTAGTTTTGATGGCTTGAATGAGGTAGATATATTTTTGGATGCATTTGAAGGAGAGGTACTAGAAAAAAAACGCTTCGAGGCATGGAAATGGGCATTGCACTCTACGCCCACAAGATGGTGGGGTACACATAAGGGAAGCTTTGATGATTGGCGCAAATGTAGGAGGATGATAAGAACATGATTTGGGAAGCCTAAGATGCGAATGAAAGACAAGTATGATGGGAAAGATGATCCAAGCGCATTTAGCCAAATGGGCCCAGGCTTATGGAGAAAAGCCTAAACCTGAATGGGTGCACTTGTTCTGTCACACCCTGGATCTTGTTCCGATGAATTGGTAAGTAGAAATAGAGCTTCGACATGGTACAGGAAAATGGGATATTTTGTGTGAGGGCTTTGTAATGACATTCAATTTTGAAGACGGGTTTGACTGCATTTATGAGGTGCTACAAGAAGTGAAAGTCGCTATCTTTCGGATACCATAGGATCCTTTGGACTTGATTCAGCCTGAGTGGGTTTCTCAGCTAAGTCACACATTGGAATGCTATAACATGACTGCTAAAGAAGAAGATGAGGATTTGCAGACAATTAACATTCTGGAAACAGAGGGTCACCGTGAGGTTAAAGGACCAAATATTGAGAACCCTGATATAACTTCGCCATTGAAAATGAAACAAGTAAACATTGTTATGGAGGAAGAACCCAAATTCACAAAGATTGGAGACTACTGGGACGATGCGGCGATGGATAAGGTTGCAAAATTACTCCATGAATACCAAGATTTATTCCCTACCAAGTTTACAAATCTAAAGTGGATAATCGGGGACCTACGAATGATGAAGATTACATTGAAGCTTGACATGAAGCCAATTAAGCAAAGACCTTACTGTCTCAATCTGAAGTATAAGGAGAAGGTCCGCTTAGAGCTAGAGAAGATGCTCGCGGTAGACATCATTGAACCTATGGAAGAATCTGACTGGGTAAGCCCAATGGTGGTATAGGAGAAGAAGAAAAAGGATGAAATAAGGATATGCATGGATCTCAGAAAGTTGAATGACACTTGTGTACATGATCCCTTCCCGACTCCATTCACTGACGAAGTGTTGGACAATGTAGGTGGCTAGGATCAAAATCACGCCGAAGGGTAAGAGCAAGACAACCTTCATGACTGAGTGAGGTTGTTTTCAGTACACTGTAATGACATTTGGATTGAAGAATACACCTACGATATTCTCGCGCGTAGTTGTTGCTGCGGTCAAGGAATTTATTCATAAGTTCCTGGAGGTATACTTTGATGACTAGACTATGTTTGGGCTGGTTAAACACCATGTAGCAAGCTTGTGCTTGATGTTAGATACCTATTGAGGATACCAAATCACTCTCAATCTAAAGAATTGTCTGCTTTTTGTTCCTTTTGGGACCCTTTTGGGGCATGTGGTTTGTAGATAAGGACTAATGGTAGATCCCACGAAGATCATGGTGATACTAAACTTGGAAGCGTCAAGGAATGTGAAGCAGCTGCGTGCTACTTTAGGACACACAGGATATTCCAGAAATTTTATCAGAGGCTATGCCCAGATCACCACGCCTATGGAGATATTTTTGAAGAAGGATGTCACATTCTGTTGGAACGATGACTGTAAGAAGAGATAGGATATTTTGAAAGAATAGATGGTCACCACACCGATTCTAGTCTTCCCGGATTGGAAGAAGGAGTTTCATGTACATGTCGACGCGTCATGTATAGCATTGGGAGTAGTAGTGACACAAGAAGGTGAAGAAGGCTTGGACCATCCTATCACGTTCGCAAGCCGAAGGTTATCCAAGGCAGAGAAGAACTATTCAACCACTGAGTGCGAGGGTTAGCTATGGTGTATGCACTCTAGAAGTTTTGGCACTACCTGATGGGAGGCCATTTTAAGATGTATACGGATCACTCCACTTTGAAGTACCTGGTCAATAAGCCTATGTTGGGGGGGAGAATCTACAGGTGGCTCTATTGTTCTAGGAATATGATTTTGAAGATATTGCAAAGCTTGGACAACTAAATGCAGGACTAGACCATCTTTCATGCATCGAAACAAGGGAGGAACACACTAATTTGGAAGAAGTATTTCTTGACACGTAGCTATTTGCAGTGCACGTCACGGATGGTCATTTTGAGGACATAATACATTTCCTAACAAGGGGTACTGCACCAAAAGGATACACTGTCTAGTAGAAGAAGGAATTAGTGGTACGCATGGTAGATTTATCTATCATTATTGGCCATCTATACAAAATGGGGTTTGATGAAATATTCTGATAGTATGTACCTGAGTTTGAAAGAAGTAGCATCCTCAGAGATGCTCATGGGGGCATCGTGGGAGGACAATATGCAGGAAGAGAAATCGTGCAAAAGATTCTATGTGTAGGGTTATGGTAGCCAACCCTCCATCAGGACTCAAAAGCATATTGCAAGGCATGTGATGTGTGTCAAATGACTAGTAGGCCATCACAGAGGGATGAGATTCCTTTGAATCCATAGATGACATTGAAACCCTTTGACAAGTGGCCGATAGATTTTGTGGGACCCATTCAGCCCCAAGGAAAGATGGGAGCAAGGTAAATTATTACTGTGGCAGAGTATTTGACTCGTTGGGTAGAGGCACATCCTGTGAAGGATTGCACAGTGTGACCACTGCAAAGTTCCTCTTTGAGCATGTATTTACGCGATTTGGTTGTCCAAAGACCTTGATGAGTGATTGCGGTACGCACTTCCTGAATGAGACAATCAACGCACTAACGAAGGAATTTCAGGTATACCACCAAAAGGGCACACCTTATCACCCACAGGCTAACGAGACGGTGTAAGCATTCAATAAATTTCTAAAAAACATGCTAACCAAGGTTTGCAATGCTCCGTAGAGTGATTGGGACTTATGAATACCTACAGTACTATGGGCTTATCGGACGACATGTAAGAAATTGACTGGACAAACCCCCTTTAGGCTTGTGTATGGTGTTGAAACGATAATGCCTATGGAATATATTGTGCATAGTCTATGCATAGCGGCCCTCACAAGTATGAAAAATTGTGGAGCCTTGGAGGAAAGGCTCACACAACTAGATGAACTTGAGAAAGAGAGATTTCTAGCTGGATTTCACCAACAGGTCCCAAAGTAGTGCGAAAATGCATGGCATGATCGACATATTAAGTTACGCACATTTAAGGTAAATGACCTGGTTTTGTTATATGAAAGTAAGTTTGATAAATTTCTAGGAAAATTCAGAATGCACTGGTTAGGGCCTTATGTCATTAAGGAAATTATCGATGGAGGAGCGGTACATCCGGTCAAATTAAATGGCGAACCCTTCCCAAGAAAGGTGAATGGCAGTCGCTTAAAGCCATACACTGACGGTCCGACCATGTGACTAAATGAAGGTAGCATAGTCTTAGCCCTCTAGGTAGTTGAAAGGAGGCGCGGGACTACAAACTACACTACACGGGTTGGGGAGTTGCACGATTGGAGGATGGTGCGAGGCAAGGAAGTGTCACAGGGTCTGCGACAGCGTGAAGGGAACTATGTTACCTAGGGAGAAATCGCGCAAGTCAGCCGAAAAGTGACCGTTAAATTCATTGTTCATGATTTTATGGAAAACGTCAGGGCAAATGCAGTGGGCAGCCAGCATTTAAGACAAAATTTATGGCTCATATCTTTGAAAATCTGCCGCCAATACAACATTAATGAACTAAATTTGGGGGGAATGGTCGGATTTGAATTCAAAGTGCCCTATAAATTACAAGTGGTTTTCCAACAAGAAACACTTGGCATTTTGAGAATTGAGTTGTTGAGCTCTCAAACACCTATGGACCGAGAATTCTTCAAGGCTTTCAAAGAGACACCCACATTTGCAAAGTTGCCAAAGATGTCACGAGCACTATTAGAAAGCGTTATGTCAGCACCCACAGAGATTATAAATATGGAACAAGTAGTGGAAGAGCCAACACAAGAAATGGAAAGAGAGGCAAAAATAGCTGCTCCAGAAGTGGACGAAGTATTAGGAGAGGTCTCTAAATCACTGAGGAAACCAAGACCAAAGGCAACCCCAACCAAGGAAACTATGAAGGACAAGAAGGGCAAACAACCTACCATACTGGTGCGCACATCGCAAATACGAAACCCACCAAAACCCACTGCATAGGAGAAAGGCAAGGCCATAAACTTAGAACTAGAGGAGAGGAAGCTGTAGACATCATGATGGATGATGAGGATGTGGGAGGTGAAGTGGAGGAGATTGAAGCCTAGGGTGTGGACCTTATTACTCGATTGTCGAAGTATGTCCCTCCCTGCAAGCCTAAGTCCAAGGTACCAGAGGACATAGATGAGAGTAAAATTCCCTTGCAAACCCCTATGCTACCGGATGAAATTGTTTTCGGTGGTCCGCGCTTGGCATGAGTTCCTAATCCATTAATGAAAAAGGTATTATAGACTTTATGTGAAGTTTTCTTATGTTACTTAGTGCAATGGAACGAAAATATTGCAAATAAATTAAACACATAAGCAAATTGAAATATAAACATATGCATCAACACAATGACAATTTGATAACAGAGTTCACCAGAATTCCTAACTACCTCTCTGGGTCCTTAGCTTCCAGTGTGACCACCTTATTAGTCTTCAAAATTCTTTTACAGAAATGAGCTCAAAAATAGAGATTCAAATCAGAAAAAGGATCTCACCATTGCATTCAACTCAAAACTTCGAGTCAAATGAGTATAAACTTGCCCATATTTGGCCATTGTGACCTCGAGACCCCTTGGAATGTGAAAAACCACCTCTACCTTTTGTAAAACCACCTTACTTTGACAGAAACTGCCCTCTATGCTATTGAAACCACCTCGATCTACGCGCCCTGGTTTTGATGGGTTCGGCTCTGCAACAGGTTAATAAAAATTTGGTTTGGCTCTATTTCAAGCATGAACATGTGATATGTTGGTTAGCCCAAAGGTGTGAAAACATTGGTATATAATGTTGGAGTTTGGATTGACATTCATATATAGAAACATATATTTGCATGAACCTTTGGTGGCATACCTCTGCACTCCATTGTTGACATATATGTGGTTTTTTTTTTATATATATTGCATTTTGTTTACCATATCCCATTGCATGTGGGATATTTTTTAAACTTAATTAAGGGATCCAGCGGCTATGGGGTTGACCCTGGTCATCAACCCTTTTTTTCGGCGCCTTTTATCTGCAAACATAGATACAATGTCATCCCCAATCCTAAAAAGACTCACTATAGCTCATCTGGTGCGGCCCTTCTAGTGAAAAATCAGCCTTCCAGGAGGTCAGGGGTTTGATCCTCCCTAATCCCCAAAATTTTGGAAATTAGGTAATATTGGGCAAAATATGGGTTGCCATGTGTCAACCCCGGATTGGCCGATATTAATCAATCATACTGCGACATGTCATCAACCTGTTGACATCATCCTAAACAAGTGGTGTATTCCTGAGATGACACATGTCCTGTAACATCATCCCATTGACCTGGTTGATTGTTGACCATTGGTTGTTGACCTTTGACTTTTTTAAATTTTGCCTTAATTTTCCCAAAAACTTTGACTAGTTGTAACTTCTTCATCCGGACTCAGATTTACACGTTGTTCACACCATTGGAATTGTATGAACAAGTACTTCAACTTGATGCTACTTTAATCTGAATTTGAATACTTTGATCTAGAGGCAAAACTGGATCTATTTTGGATCACTCCTCCCCACTAGAAGCTTCTAGACCACCAAAATTTAGTTTTAGCTATCGAGTAAGTGAGGATAAAGTTCCCTCACTTTTCCAGTCTCGATCCATTATGCTTTAATTGGATTTGTACCTTTGATTCCAACTCGAAGATACTCAACATTTCCACTTCACAAAGTCCTTATCCTCCTATCAAGAATTGTATCCACCTGTAGCTCATTGAGATACTCGGGAAAAAGATCTTCAATGGAAGGTAAGTGACCTCACTCTTCGGGATCTTTAATTAATGAAGGCTCATATAATCAAAAGTTTTCAACATTTGCGACGGAATAGATCTGCATATAAGCTGGTAGATCTAGGTAGAAAGCATTTTCACCAATTTTTTCAAATATTTTGAAAGGACCATATCTAATTGGTTTCAACTTCTTACCTTCCCCTTGCAGTCTTTCTTTACTGATGTACAACCAAACTTGATCACTAACATGAAAACTATGCTCAACTCGATGCTTGTCATGACATGCCTTATACTTTGCTTGGCTTCTTTCCAGTTGTTCCTGTATCACTTAGTGAATTTCCTGGATTTGTTCAATGAACTTGGTTTCTTTTTCCACATAATTATGTCCATCAACTGCTATGTCTTTCCCAAAGACAAAATGCAAGGGATACTTTTGTATAAAAACCAAAACAAGTCTGAAAAGGAGATCTCAAAGTAGAAGAATTTTTTGCATGGTTGTAAGCATGTTGTACATAACACAAATGCTCATCCCAAAGTTTGGGACGATTTCTACAATATCCTCAAAGCAACTGTCTCACTCTCCTATTGACTACTTCTGTTTGACCATCTATGCATGGATGAAATGTTGTTCTCTTCTTTAACTTTGTGTCCATTAACTCCTATAGACTTGACCAAAATTTCCCAAAAAATCGAGAACCTTGATCGGATACAATAGAAGTGGGTAACCCAAAATTAACCCATACATTTTGAAAGAACAACTTTGCATTTTGTTCAGTTGTGACCTGTTTGTTACATGGTGTCAAAATACACATCTTATTGAACCTATCTACAACTACATACAAATAATCATGACCCTTTCTAGACTTTGGCAATCCCCAAACAAAATCAATGGAAACACTTTTCCAAGGATTAGAAGGAATTGGAAGTGGAGTATACAAGCCTAATTTTCTATTGCTTGGCTTGCTTGTAGCACACATAGTAAATCCTTTCATATATCTAGAAATTGTCTCATTCATTCCTGGCCAAAAGCAGAATCTTTGTAATTGTGCAACTGTTTTACTTACACAAGATGGACCTGATATGAGAGAAGTATATGCTTCTCAAATTATATTAACTCTTTCTATTTGTGGAATGCATAACTTTCCCAGATGATATAAGAGTTTGTCCTTTATGAAATAATCCAATTCTTTTACCTGCTTTCCATAACTTAAAGTTGCATATACATCCTTAAAATCTGTCTTGACCATATTGTTCAATGTAACTTTCATGGATTACTAAATTATGCTTAAGTATTGTGGATGCATTTATAATTGGTCTTGATAACATGTCTACAACCTTATTATGTATGCCCTTCTTATATCCGATAACAAGACGAAATTGTTGTAGAAAACCCATCCACCTATAGTGTCTTGATTGTTGCAATTTAGTTTGTGAGTGTAAATATTGTAGTCGTTGATGATCTGTGTGTATGATTGTTTCTTTACCCACTATGTAATGTTTCCATCTTTTAACACTCTAAACTAATGCATACAATTATTTATCATATGTAGAATATTTAACTACTGTTGATGTGAATGTCTCAAAATGAAAGCATATAGGCTTTATGTATTGCATCAACACCGCCCCCATGGCATATTCACTTGCATCTGTCTCGATCTCAAATGGATGTTGAAGATCTGGTAGTGCTACTACTAGTGCTGTACTAATCCTTTCTTTCAATGTGTTAAAGGCTTTTTGTTGTTTGCCTCCCCACTAAAACACCTGTTTCATGCTTGTCAAAGCATGTAAAGGAGCTGCAATCAAAGAAAAGTTAGAAATAAACTTTCTCGAATATTGTGTTGCCCCTAAGAAAATTCTGTAGTAGTATTGGACTTAGGCCAATTTACAATGACTTTGACCTTAGAGGGATCTATCTTTAATTCACCACCCCCTATAATATAACACAAATAATTTAAAGATGTTGTGCCAAATTCACATTTTGACAGTTTTACATAGATATTTTCTATTTTCAAAACATCTAAAACCTGCTTTACATTCTTTACATGTTCATCCCATGTTCTACTAAAAACAAGAATATCATCTAAATAGACTATTACAAATCCATCAATGAATGGCCTAAATACATCATTCATCACTCGCATGAATGTAACTGGAGCATTAGTTAAGCCAAAAGGAATAACCAACCATTCATAGAGTCATTGCTTTGTTTTGAAAGCAGTCTTCCATACATCATGTTCTGTAACTCTGATCCGATGGTAGCCGCTTTGCAAGTCCAATTCAGAGAAGTAAACTGCATCTTTTAACTGATCTAAAAATTCATCAATACAAGGAAGATCATAACAATTCTTTATTGTGATTTTATTTAATGCTCTAAAATAAATGCACATTCTCCACGAACTGTCTTTCTTTCGCACTAACACAATAGGTGAACTACATAGTGATGTGCTTAGTCGAATAAACCCTTGATTGAGAAACTCCTGTACTTGCTTCTTTATCTCTTTATTCTCTAGAGATGATAACCTATACATTCCAATGTTAGGTAGTGGAGCATCTTTCTGCAAATAAATCTGATGTTCTATCTCTCGCTTGGGCGGAAGCCCTTTAGGCTCTTGAAATAGAATATCATAATCGGAAACAAATTTAACTAGATTTTCTTTTTGTTTAGGATTACAGCCTTGGAAAGCATCGGATTTATCAATATCCTTTTCTTTTACAATCATAAGTAAAAATTGTTTACTTGAATTTACATTTCTTTTCATCTATCCTAAATTTATGAGAGAGAAGTTATCTTTGAGTTTATGAGCCCTTACAATATATTCAATTCCATCCTTAGTGAGATGATACTTATTTTCAGTTCAATAGAAGATAACATTTCTATCGTACAAGTATGGACTTCCTAATACAATTCCACATATGTCCAATGGGATTATGCCTAATTCAACCTCATCTACAAACATTGACCCAATAGAAAAACGAAGTTTACATTGTTTCGTAAATTGTAGCTTAGTTTTATCACACACCCAACCTAATGGATATGGCTTTTTATGAGGTTTTGTTTCTAGACCCAACTTCTTTACAATTTCTTTAGAAATCAAATTAATTTGTGAACCACTATCAAATAAAGTATCAATTTTAGTATGCTTGGAAATGAATCTAATGTGAAATAGCTCATTTCTTTTCCTCTCATCATTATCATTATAAACAGAATGCGAAGAAGTACTTTTAGATGCTTTAGAATCTTTACCTTTTATACCTGTAGTTCTAACCATTGTCTCATCACCTGAATATGAGCCCAAGTCCTTTTGAATAGCAGCAACATTCTTCCTCTCCTTACTCCCAAACTTCTTAGGCTTCAATTCTGTATGCAATGACCAGCAGTGTGCCTCGTTGTGGCCTTCCTTCTTACAATGAGTGATTGAAGGTTTATCTTTCTTCATAATTTTTTCTTTCTTCTCCTTCCATTTAAGTTTCTTCTTGCCTTTATTCTTTCTTTCAATAGGTTTGGATGATTTTCCAACATCTTGGGTTACATTTTTACCTCTAGCTTCTAGATGAGTTCCTTGGACCCATACATCATCTAAGCTAGTTGAATTAAACATAAGTATAGTATGCCTCAAATAAATATGAAGACCACCTATGTATTTCAACATTGTCTCTCGTGAGTCCAATGATATGCCTAATGTTAAAGCTCTCTTACAGAATTCCTGAGTATAACTTTGAACACTTTGACCTTTTAATTGACGTAGTGTTTGCCAACTCATCATTGCTTGTTTCATATAATACAAAGGATAAAATTGCTTTTTAATAACAGATACAAATTCATTCCAAGTTGAAATGGTTTTACCATGCTTTTTTAGATCTGCTTGTGTCTTTCCTTCCCACCATACAAATGCAGTTCCTTCAAGTCAAAGGCTTGCAAGCTAGATCTTCTTTCTTTTTGAAACAACTTTCTACACCTTGCAATACACTTCAATTTGTCTTATCCAATTATCAAGCTTTTCAGCATTAATTTCTCCATCATAAATTGGCAAATCAAATTTTACATCTAACTTGATCAAAGAGGATTTCTTCTTCTTCTTCTTAGAAGGACTAGATTTATGAGAAGAAGAGGATGATGATGATGATGATGGTGATGATGGAGGAGATGGTGGAGGAAGCATTTCTCCTTTTCCCTTATCTTCTTGATCTTTAGGTGATGAAGTGCTTTCATATTTTCTCTTCTTAAACTCGCGATACATCTCTTCCACCATTGCATGTATCACCATGAAACTATCCAGGAATTGATATTCTGACCCAAGTAGGGTTTCATCAGCCATCCTTCTCTATGAAAAGACCTTTTCAATCTCTGGATTCGCCTCAACAAGTTCACCTTCACCTCATCCGAGCCTTAACCTAGTAAGCATTCAAATCTTCACACAATCTTGTCAAACCTTAAAAGCCCTATTGCTCATATACCACTTGATCCATTAATGAAAAAAGTATTATAGACTTTATGTGAAGTTTTTTTATGTTACTTAGTGCAATGGATTGAAAAGGTTGCAAATAACATAAACACATAAGCAAATTGAAATATAAACATACACATCAACACAGTGACAATTTGATAACAGAGTTCACCAGACTTCTTGGCTACCTCTCCAGGTCCTTAGCTTCCAATGTGACTGCTTTATTAGTCTTCAAAATGATTATACAAACATGAGCTCAAAAACAGAGACTCAAATAAGAAAAAGGATCTCCCCATTGCGTTCAACTTGAAATTTTGAGTCAAACGAGTATAAACTTGCCCATATTTCGCCATTGTGACCTCTAGACACCCTGGAATGTGCAAAACCACCTCTGCCTTCTGCAAAACCACCTTTCGCTGATAGAAACTACCCTCTGTGCTACGAAAACCACCTCGGTCCACGCGGCTTGGTTTTGGCAGGTTCGGCTCTACAAAAGGTTAATAAAAATTTGGTTTGGCTTTGTTTGACGCTCGAACATGTGATATGTTGGTTAGCCCAAGGGTGTGAAGACGTTGGTATATAATGTTGGAGGTCGATAGGTCAAAACCCCCGCCCGACACTCTGGCATTTTGATATGGATTAACATTCATATATAGCAACATATATTTGCATGAACCTTTGGTGGCATATCTCTACACTCCGTTGTTGATATATATATGGGTTCGTTTGATATATATGGCATGTTTCTTACCATATCCCGTTGCATGTGGGATAATTCTGAAACTTAATTAAGGGGTCCGGCAGCCGTGGGGTTGACCCCGGCCGTCGGCCCTTTATTTTCGGCACCTTATATCCACAACGATAAATACAATGCCATCCCTAATCCTAACAAGACTCAGCATAGCCCATCCAGTGTGGCTCTTCCAACAAAAAATCAACCTCCCGGGAGGTTAGGGGTTCGATCCTCCCTAATCCCCAAAATTTTGGAAAGTAGATAATATTGAGCAAAATCTGGGCTGCCACGTGTCAGCCCTAGATTGGCCCATATTAACCAATCATATTGTGACACATCATCAACCTGCTAACATCATCCTAGACAAGTGGTGTATTTCAGGGACGACACATGTCCTACTAACATCATCCTATTGACCTAGTTGACCATTGACCATTGACTGCTGACCTTTGACTTTTTTAACTTTTGCCCTAATTTTCCCAAACACTTTGACTGGCTCTAACTTCTTCATCTAGACTCTGATTTACGCATCGTTCACATAGTTGGAATCGTATCGACAAGCACATAGAATTGATCCTACTTTCATATGCATTTGAAGACTTTGATCTTGAGGCAAAACTGGATCTATTTTGGATCAATGCCGTTGTTGAAATTTAAAGAATGGGACCTAGCGGACCACGAAAAGTTCCCACACCTTGCGGCAGAGAAACTGATGCACCACATCATTGATATGAATATTAGAATGACCACATTGGAGCCACAGAGGTGGCTTAAGGGAGTAGAAAAGACAGGATTGCTCAACCTACTCTGGGTGTCGCACTACAATAGCAACCCAGTGACATTTTTGGTCATCAAGTAGTTGTTGTGTTTGAACTATGCAAACTTTGAAACGGGAACAATAAACTCAAAATGGGAACTCTAGCCTAAAAACCCCAAAAAAACATCAAAAAAAGTGCTAAAAACGAAAAGTGTGTATTTTGAAATGATGATTTTATTTTTTAGGGGTCAATTTTGAACATGTTTTAAAAATGGCAGTGACTACAAAATTTACTACGAAATTTTTGTGCAAAATATAACTTCAAAACGAAAGTGATGATACTGGAACGATGATTTTTTTTTTAGGGTCAATTTTCAAACCTTTTAAAAAATGTTAGTAAAACCAAATTTTTATGTGCCAAACAAAGTTGTTTACAAGGAAAAAAACACATTAATGTTTCTGGTAGAATATCATTTTCCTTTCCTAAGTATAAATTCAACATGTTTTCAACCATAACATGCTAGATACAAAAGAAATTGAATTTTTTTCAACTATAAAATTAAAAAGCCATGACATTATGAACGAATTACATCACTAAATGAATTCAAAAGTCATTATTTGTATATTGAATAAAACATACATTATATCTCTAATTTAATATTTCGTTGTAGATATTTTAAACAATAAAAATTACCATAATTAAGACATATAATCCAACAACATAAAAATGCCTCGCAACTTCTCATTTAACACCATACGCAAATCATCAATTTTATTTCAAGATACGATGCATACATCAGTTATTTAAAATGTCTTACACAATTATTCAAAATCACTCATATTTTCTTGCACACCATCTGAATTCATATCTTCAGATGAGTGACTGGATGCTGACGAAGATGTTCCATACTCTTCTTTTTCATCAACTAGTGCCCCATCTGAGTCCACATGCATGCGCAACATTTCAGGTTTCAAAATTCTTCTAGATCTACGACTGGTTTCAGAAGACTCCCATCTCAACACTGTTCCTTCTGGTAACAACCTTTTTAGAATCTCCATCGTCTTGAAGCGAAGAGTTCCTCTCTTTGTTAAACTGAAGTCATAAACAAGTATGTCAACATCCTCCAATTTTAATATGTCTGTGTGGCGGCGATTTATATTTGTACCCTTTCTTTTTCTATTTCTACCATTTTTTTTGTCAACTACCATCTCTAGCTTATACACACCATTCAATGGGTGTGTATTTGTGGCATACCAATGTACTTCAACACTTGTAACATCCTCATTTTCTGTAAAGACATTTATAAATTTAGCAACCCAGAATGGATAGCCATTGAGATCTACATCTGCTAGCACTGCAATCATGCAACCCTCCTTAATATCATGTACTGAACCCCTGTAAAGGTCTTCCATGGCTTCACGTTGTGCACGAGATCTTTTGGAACCAATATACATCTCTCTTTCCTCTGTCTGTGAAGAATTAATAATACCTTGAGATTGTTGCTATTCAACAATGTTTCTTTCCTCATGTTCATTTGACACATTTTGTGGCCAAATAAATGGATTTTTCAAAGGTATATCTTCATTTGTTGTTGTTGAAATGATATCACTTTGATTATTGAAAAATGACTCCCGCCAAACTAAATCAACAATGTCAAAGTACTCATATGTATATCTAATACATTTTTTAATTTCTTCCAGGCAGTCAGAATAATTTATATCTCTAGTTTGTTTGCGTGCATTCTGAACTTCACCAACTGATGGTAATAACAATATTTTTGATGCAAATATTGAATGATCTGGAATGAACTTCAAAAATTGCAAACCTGATGATGGTGCCCATTCTGTAGTAATTGAATACTTCTTGCCCCATATTAGTGTTTTCCCATCAATTTTTTTGATACGAAATTAATGTTGGAAGCTAATGTCATTAAGTTGTCCAATGCATTTCCCCTCACCATATGATCCCAAAATAAACCTTCGCATGTCAACAATTTCTTCCAACACATCAAAAGTAGGCTCTAGCATGTATGATTTCTTAAGACATTCAATTAGTGATGGAAAGCTCCCAACTTGCTTCCTCTTCAATACGACTGAAAAACGACTAAACATCTGATCAATTTGGTCATGAGTGTGCCCAGCAAGAAGGAAACGAACCTTTACCTTTTGAAAAATTCTCAATTCAGCAAGCATGTTTAGATATCCAAAAAAGACTTGATTTTTGTTTTCATGGCAAGTTTTGTCGAATTGTAGATACAAAACTTCAGGAAGAGCACCACACCAATGAGAAATCACATCATGAATTATGGTTATGGTAAGATTTGCATCATTATGAATATTTGGAGCTGTGAAGTACACCGTTGGCAACATTTTCCCATTGAAGACCATACAACTGACCAAGTGAAACTGAATAAAATTTTCCTCCTGTAAATTTTCGGGTGTGCGAACAAAATGTACTAAAAGTGTTTTCCTCTGGTCCATACCATCAATTATCAAACCAAAATATTTATTTGGATTATCATAACACTTCTTTCGATGCTTGTACAACTTCTTCCTTTCATTTGTTTGTTGTTCACGATGATCCTGAAGTTCTTTGACAATTAAATCTACACAACATAAAAGAAATTCATTAATAAATATGTTTTCATAGTTGATGACTATACATTTTTAAAAGTTAAAGTTATGAATGCTTACCTCTTTCCGACCCTTCACATTTGTCCCTTTTTTATTTTAGAGAAGCACATGTACTGCAAATCCCCATCCTTGTCTTCTTAGGAATACGGAAATTGTTGAATTCTTTCTTCCATACTTTCACAAAATATTGATATGTAATAAACTGGCCATGTCCCTCAGCACCTTCTGCGTATTCTTTGTATAAGTTGTAGATTTCTCGTCTTGAAAAATTATCTGGAATATTGTGTTGTCTCTCTATTTGGCATACACTCTCCATGCTTTGAAAAGAAATCTTTCATCCATGACATTGCAGTATTTGATAATGGCCCAAACTCTCTTTTATGACGTACTTCTGAATAAAATGTGGGATCCTTTTCCAAAATTTCTTGAATTTTCGAGAGACGAAAATTCCCAATCGAATGAAACATTTTGAAAGATTTTCTACAGATAAATAAAGTCCCAATATGATAATCATAACCTAACAATGTAGATTGCATGCACCCAACTAAATATTAATTTTGCATGCTTTTATTCATTGACAAATATCTCTTCCTGCTTTCTAATGCAAATTTGAAATCCATATGTTTCAAGCAATCTTTTTGGGAACATTCACTTGAAATGAGAGCACTGATAGAACTTCTTCTTGTCAGATATTCTGAACTACCCCTTGTATAACTAGAACAACTTGCATTGATACGAAAAGGTCTGCTCTTACTCCTCGATACAATATTTCTTGGCAACATCTCCATCATTGGATCATCATTTGTATAAGGCTTTTCATCATCATTAAGAGGAATGTTATCCACACTATGATCAGCTCTGCTTTTCAAATATTGACTTGGAGGATATTCTTCATCATCTGCTTCTTCAGTGCACCGTCGTAGTAAGTTACAAAATGTACAACGGTAAAGAAACACACTTTACCTAATTCTATACCTAACTCTATACTAGACCAAGTTGAACTTAACTATTTCCTATGTGTCGGAATATCCATAGAATTAGGACTACGTCGAAAATGTGACTGTTTACTTATTGAAGATGCTACATCCTGTCCTTTGTCACTGCTACCTTTATACTCATTAGAATTAGGACTAAGTGCATCATCTTGTCGTTCATCACTGCTGCTCTCATAGTCCTTAGAATTAGGACTAAGAGGACATAGTGACACTCCATTCTTTTGAAATTCATCATCATGCTCTTCATAACTATTGCTCTCATAGCCCGTAGAATTAGGAATAAGTGGACACTGTGACACTCCAATTTTTTGAAATTCATCATCCCACTCTTCATCACTGCTACTCTCATAGTCCTTAAAATTAGGAGTAACTGGACACCGTGACACTCCATACTTTTGAAATTTGCCATCATGCTTTTCATCACTACTGCTCTCATAGTCCTTAGAATTAGGACTAAGTGGACACTTTGACACTCCATTCTTTTTAAAATCGTTATCACTCTCTTCATCACCACTGCTCTCATAGTCCTTAGAATTAGAACTAAGTGGACACTATGACACTCCATTCTTTTGAAATTTTCCATCATGCTCTTCAAAATTACTGCTGTCATAGTCCTCAGAATTAGGACTAAGTGGACACCGTGACACTCCATTCTTTTGAACTTCACCATCATGCTCTTCAAAACAGCTGCTCTCATAGTCTAGAATTAGGACTAAGTGGACATCGTGACACTCTGTTCTTTTGAAATTCACCATCATGCTCTTTATCACTACGGCTTTCATAGTCCTTAGAAGTAGGACTAAGTGGAATCTGTGACTCTTTATTTATTTGAAAATTTTCATCCCCTCTTTCATCAGTGTTGCTCTCATAGTCCTTAGAATCAGGACTAAGTGGAAGAATTGACTTTCTATTCATACTGGAAGAATTACCGCTATATTCATCAATATTAATAGAGTTGTTACGCAACGAAGATGTTGATGGTGTATAAATCGAAACTTCACTATCAGAACAATCCATTCCTTTCAAATAGAAGATGTTGAATGATACAAATAGAGAGTCTCCTGAAGATATTATATAGCTTAAAGAATGAAATTTTCCATCCAAAACGTTTCGTTAAAATATTTCCCTCCAAAAATTTTCGCGAAAATATTTCCCTCCAAAAAGTCTATTAGATTTATTTACCTTCATTATTTTGTTCTACAATTTATTGAAAAATGTAAACTAAATTTTTTATGAAATAAATCATTAAAATTAAAATTGTAAACTACAACTTCTACATTAATTATTTTAATAGTTAGAGTATATAATATTTACCAAACAATTGAATTTTTATTTTTTAGATTTTTATAATAAATTCTAAAACAAATTATCCCACATTCAACCCGTTGTAAAACAATTCTACAATATTCACTTTATAATATTTTAAAACAAATTATCCCACATTAATCATATGGTAAAAATCTCCGTAATTTCACTTATATATTAAAATTTCATTATCACTATTCCTCACATCACATCCAAACTTTCTGAAAAACATTGAAAGACTCGTGAATTTGTAGAGCAGCTACATTGCTATCAACAACATATTCAACGAAGAATTCTCGCAATTGAAAGGTAAGTTTAATTTTTTTCCTTCAAGATTTTTTTTTTTAATAATAATTTCTAAGCCCAAATAACGAATTACATCTACGTAAGCATGGTGGCCCGATCAAACCATTGCCTATACCTGGTTGGACCGCTGCAGTTGTCGAGGGTGGGTTGGGAAGGTCGGCGGTGATCGGGGTGTGAGGGTGGGGGTGATGGGGGTGTGGGCGCCTAGCGCTCGCCCCCCTGTCGGGGGTAGGGCGATTCTCAGAATCGCCCAATCCCGGCAGCAGGCGGGTGACCTGCTAGGGTGGGCGCCTTAGCCCGACTTGTCCCCTACCTCCAACCCCCCTCCCGACACCCTCACTACCTTCACCCACACCCCACGCCCCTGCTCCCTTAATCCCTACCAACCCAACCCACCGCCTGCCCGAGCGTCCTAGCCCACCCGACGCCCTTACCCGGCCGGGTGAGGCGGGTGAGGGCGCCCCCATGCGCCCGCTCGCCTGGCGCCCTCACCCACCTTACCAGGCCGGCCGGGTGAGGTGGGTGAGGGCATCGGGCGAGTGAGGGCGGCACCTCACCTACTCACGGCCGCTCGACGCCACCACCGCCGCCCACAGGCCGGGCAGGTGAGGCGGGTGAGGCGCCGGCGGGCAGGGGCCCGGGTGGGCAGGCAGGTGAGGTCGGCCCACCCGCCCACCTGCCGACGCCCTCACCCCTCACCCGCCCGGCCTAGTGAGGCGGGTGAGGGCATCGGTGGGTGAGGGCGCCGAAGCGGCGGGCGGGTGAGGGTACCCTCACCCCCGCAACTCGTCACCCGCCTCACCCAGCCGGGTGAGCGACATGGGTGAGGGCACCAAGTGCGAGGGGCCCAGACGGGCGGGTGGGTGAGGGGCGCCCTCACCTCCCCCACCCGCCCGGGGCCCCCTCTTGCCCAGCTCCCTCACCCGCCTACTCAGCCGGGCGGGCGAGGCGGGTGAGGGCGTTGGTGGTGAGGGCATCAGGTGGGCGGGTGAGGGGCCGCCCTCACCCGTCTCGCCGCCCGAGCAGGTGAGGCGGGTGAGGTGGCCCGCTGAGGAAGGTGGGTGAGAGCGCCCGTGCTGAGGGGGGGTTGGGAGGGTTGGGGAGGAGGGGTCAGGAGGGTTTGCAGCGGGCCGTGTGGGGTGAGGGTGCCTGGGCGGTGGGGCGAGTGAGGGACCCAGGCTGCGGGCGGGGGTTGAGAAGGGTTGTGGGCAGGAGGGGGGCGGGTGCGGGTGCGGCTGGCAAAAAAAAGGGTTGGGCGGGTGGGCGGTGGGGGTGGCTTGGGGCCGATTGTTGATCATACAAATAAAAAAATTATGATATATTTTCACTGTCAATTTAAGTTAATATGTTTTTATTATTTACTGATTTATATGTTTCTATTTTTCAGGAAAATGGCATCAAAGAAAATTTCAATGAATCTTTATGGACCAAAGACTCTTAAAGGCGCATCTTCAAGAAACATTGGTGAACGAACTCCACCTATGCTCATAACTACAAATCTTTCAAGTGATAAGAAGATGATTTCAGACTGGAAGAATTCAAAATAGGTGAAATTTCCATCAAGACTCTGGTATGTGAAAGAAAGAGAAAGCACAAATGTGAATATATATCTATATATTGATATACCGAATGATAATGGAATTTTTGAGGTGATGGGAAGAGTCATAGATATGTGTTCGGTACCCGACACTGAAGATGTTTACATACTTACAAAAGCTCCCAAGTCACATGAAAAGATTAAATACCTATCATATTCATTGTATGACACGAGAGAGGTATCTACAAAGTTGTGTAAAAAAATAGTAAATGAGATGACACAAAAAATCGTAAGTATTGTTATTTATATTTTTATTTTGCGTTCTTGAAAGTGTCTCACTATATTTTTTAGCTTTGTTTTTTATTGACATGTGATATTTTGTTTGGCAGAATTTTGTCGAAAGTTGTTCAATTAGGTTGCGAGGCATTCATTTCATAGAGCATGATATCATGAAAGTTTTCGGCAGTTTTTACTCAGTGTTAGAAAAAGATATGGAAAATAAGCAAAATGTAGTAATTGATGATGATACAAAACTACATCCAAAGAATCAGAAAAAAATACCCCTGGTGGATAAATCTAGCAAGGGTAAACAAGTTACTTTTGAGAACGAAGAAGTTGAAATTCACAATGAAGCATATGTTGCCATTATTGAAGATGACATTGGAACTGAGAAGAGACATAAAAAACCAAAAGTAACAATTCCCAAGAATAAATCTGCTGGGAATGTTATGACCAAGAAAAGTAAAGTTGAAAATTTTGAACAGTCATTACCAGTAGTCAAGAACCTAGTGAAACTTCAAAAGGAAGTAGAGAAATCATTACACTAGGAGCTGATTTAGAGGATGGCATTATCAAAACAAAACAAAATGCCATTCGAGAGAATTTGACAAAGAAAAACTTAATTGATGGTGGTTGCACATTTCAGCTTAATGTCAGGCAAACCTATAAAGCAAGTGAAGGACAATGTAAATATCAAGCTAGAAAGCCACATCATCTGCATGTTCACAACTTGAAGACATTGATGAGGTACAATCCATATGCTCATGTGGTTAGTTATGTGCTTCTTGTTGATCCACTTCAAGTTCCCAACAAAGAAGCATTTGATAAGTCAAAATGTTTTGAATACAATTATTATGTGCTTGGGGGGAACCATTCTGTAGAAGCTCAAAGACAATTGATGGATGAATATCCTAATAACCCACGTTTTGAAACAATGAAATGTATCATTTACGCTGGTTTATCAGATACAAAAGAAAAGTTAGTGGCATGGGATCATAATTCAGATAATGAATAGGATGTCTATGACTTTCATCCAAAGGGTTATATTTATTCATAGTGAATTTGAAGAAAAATGTGGTGGGGATAGGATAAATGTTACTGGAGATTTCTGAAAGGAATGTTGTATGGAAATAGGATATCAAATTGAAGAGAAAATCGATTCAAAAGGTGGAAAAGGCAAAAGAAATAGTGATTTATTCAGAGGTATTGATAACATTTTCCAATTGGTATTTAGAACTAGAGATGTTTGGAAGTTGATTGATGAGATTTTTAGCATGTGGGAAGACATTGCCATTAAAAACTAGAAGGTCAAAAAGTCCAAGCCATTGATATGTGGCAACAGTAAATTAGCTTCTGAAATGAAGTAGTGTCCAGACGATATGACTATCACACCTTGGAGGGTGATGCAAGGAGTGAAAGATGATAAAATTGTCAAAACAATATTATCTTGTGTGACGTCAAGGGAATTATCATTGGAGGAAATGTCTAAAGAATTTCAAAAGTAAGTTTTTTGAATTTTTTTTATTTGTTTCTAGATTATAATTATATTTTAAATAAAACATGTTGTTCTTGGTAGTATTTGTTATACATATCATTATATTAACTTTTTGCTACTTTATCTATGCAGTCACAAAGTTTATATGAAAATTCAAGAACAAATGGTTAAATTATTGAATGAAGATAGTTGGGATGATGTTGTATGCAACTATCCAAATTCAAATTCTACATCAACATTAAAAGCTTTTTATCTTGCATTTAAAAAGGTATCTTGATTTATACATTAATTTTTATTCACCTGTGTACTATTTTTAATTTATAACTTACACATATATTTATTTATTTTATAAAATATGAGGAAGGATGATAACGAAGCGCCAGATAGTTTCAAAACTTTTATTGAAAAAAAAAAGATTGAAAGACTGAAGAAGCAACATATTAAGAATGTTCAACTTGATCCAACTCTTAATCATTTCATTTGGAATGGGCTAGACACTATTCAATATCATGTAATACAAGGCGACTGTGAAGACGTTGCTAAACTCATACCTAAAAGGGATTATGCCCTAGTCATTGCAGATATTCCCCATGGTTTTAATATTCCAAACATTGACTCTGATAGTGACCCTTATACTTATCAAGCTCTTAGTAAAGTGGTTGCGGATTTGTAGAAGTCACTTCATCACCATTATGGAGATTTGTCACATTTCATTCAGACACACAATTGGCAATGATATTGTCAAGCTTCAAGGGGAAAACAAAATCAAGGATGCAACTTACATGGTAAGACGCTTAAAATGTATATTTGATTAATGTTGAAAAATTTATTTATGTACAAGTTAATTGAACTTTTACTATTTCATGTCACAGGAAAAATTCAAATCTTCTTAACAATGAAGATCAACAATTTATAAATGATTGTGAGTTCATTCATATTGATAGTTGGGCAAAAGATGATAGCCATATGTCTATGATTTTTAATCAGGTAGACGGAAAGAGTCATAGCCAAATACTGACTTATGATGCTGTTGTGAGAAAACTAATGTATGAAGACAAAGAAGCAAAAGGAGAGATAGTTAACATTTACCAAAAACCACAATTATTGATTAACTATCTTATAGACATTTGTTCAGATGAAGGAGATTGGGTTCTGGATTTATTTTCTGGCTCAGGTAAGTTTTATTATATGGAATTGAATTTCAGTATGTTATTTTTTAATTAATATGTCATTGTACTAATTTAGTTCATTATTTATTTTGTGCTTGATAATTAGGTACAACGCTAGCATGTTGCCTTCAAAAAGGAAGAAATTGCATTGCAATTGAAAAAGATCCAGTACAGTGCAATTTCATTCAGCAAGGAATTAATGCTCTTCAATTTCTTCTAGATGCAATGCAAGAAATTGGGTTAAAGAAAGGGGACTTTAGTGAATCACATGTGGCAAAAAAGGCAAAGGAACCCCAACCACCATTACATGGAATGTTTGGAAAGACACACATTGGGAGATTCACAGACATCAAAGACCCATTAGAAGAGGAAAATGAGCAAAAGGAAACAGAAAATATTGTGGGAGAAGACAATGATGAAACTCTAGAGGATGAAGAGTTTGGATTACGTGACATTGTTGATTAAATTTAAGTTATGGTTGTAAATCAAGTTTTGCAATGTTTTGACTTTGACATTTTATGAGAAGAATAAACACTCAATTAGGGTTGTTATACGTTCAATATTTGCAATATGTGATTTTCGCATTGATTTTTAAGTTACTCATTATTTTTTGAAAAAAAAAAGTGATTATTATTTTTTTTTTACATGAAATTCATAAAAAAAGCTATTATTTAACCATTTTTAGTTAAAATTAACGTATAAAATTTGTGATTTTGTCATGTCAATTCTAGCAAAAAATTATCAAAACGTGTAGTTTTTTAGTTATATTTATGTTAAAAATGGTTATTTTTATGTCCAT